>LJJI01000096.1:0-236687 GCA_001553865.1 Cladosporium sp. BSL10 | reverse complement strand
GTTCGATTCCGGGGGTTTGTAAAGGATGTTCAAAAAATTCCCATTTGCACGTTTTTGCTTTTTCGGTCAACTTCCAGGACGCGGGGGATCGATCGATTGATCTCATTGCCTTTTGCGGTGTTAGACAAGTCGTCTACGACGGTTCGTGTCGTTGTAGTATCGATATATCATCGGTAGAACATCGATGAAGTTGGAACGTTGTTCAAGGTTGCGGCACAGACTGACGGACCTCTACTAAGGACAAGTCTTGAAACATTCGATCGAAGCTATCGAAAAATGGATCCCCTGGCTACACTACGTCAGGATCTTGTGGTCTATGGACGGGCAGGGACTCATGATCCAGTATTCTATCGATCGTACCGACTAGATAGGCTATGTAGTCTAGTTGCCATCTCGTATCACCTTCCACTTTCCCACCATCGATGTATCCGTAGAAACTCAAAATACAGTTGCTTCCATGCTGTGGTGATAAGTCTCTGTTCTGTCAGAGTGAAAACAACAGCCATAGAGACAAGCACAGTCAATCTGCGCGGCTCACCTGACAGCGTGGTGGTTGACTTGATCAATCAGGATACAGCTGGGCAACACCTATTCACAATTCAACCGAACAGCAAGCGCGTTGCCAAAACACTGCTCGACCTTTCGTTGCTAATGATCACACTTTTTCATGTTGTTGTCGTGAATCAGCAAGACCAAGCTCATTCGCTTGCATGTGACAGCGGACTTTGGATCAATCTCCAAATCAACACGAAATGCACACCTGCAGCTTCGGGTAGCCACAATCAACCAGAAATCACTTGTATACACACTATTTCGTCCATATGTGACGAAATTCAGACAAGGATTGCAAGGAAAGACAGCACCAGCTGTCAAAATGGGATGCATGAGGGGCGTGTAATCACCCCAACCCCAACCCTATAAATCACCAGTTGCTCGAGGTATGTAAATGTACAAATGTCTCATTCTCGAGACGAGGCACCGCACTATGCTCGTTCCCTACACTGATATGGTCGTGGTAATATGCTTCTCATTGACCGGGATCACCGAATCTGCGGATACCATATGAGCCTAAGTGAGACCTTGAATCCAGCAAAGGAGGCGCTCGCGCGGTCACGACATTTGATAGTTCTGCGCTGACAGCCAAGCACACGATATAGCGCCGTGTCTAAAGAGAACCATAGAAGATAGCCACCAATCAAGCGTGGCTCATCACTGCATATTGCGTGAGCTAAAGGACATAGAGGTAGTAAGTAGCAACATATCATCGACTAGGATAACGAGGCACAAATTTAGCACATGTCAGAAGAGCAGCTTGAGACTTGACTGATTTCTGAGTCTAGCCTAGCTATAGCTCGTGTCTCGCATATCAGATTGAAAGCTCTTCCTGCTCCGCAGAACGCGGTGTCTCTTCTCTCCCCATTTGCGCCGCTCAATCATTCTCCGGTTCATCCACAGCCCTTTTGGCATGATTGTTACTCCGCTGTGTTCTCCCTGACATCTGCTTCCTCTCAATGCGCCAACAACCATACGAACAGGCCCATGAATGGAAAGAAGATAAAGATGACGCCCACCAGGATCGCGATCTCGCTGTCGGACATGTTTGCGTGAAAAGAGGAGGGTTGTACGATGAAAGCTGTGTTCGGACGAAGCGTTGATGTTCCTTCGTCAAGTGGATAATGGTTGGTCGCGCAGAGCTGAGGGCGTGGGTGGTGTGGTTGCGTGCTCATGTAAAAAGAGATTCATTCAGAGCTTGTTGCCTTTATCATGTTTTTGAGATGTGAACGAGCAAACGATTGGCATTTCTGATTGTCTCTCAACCGTGAATAGTGACCTGCAGGTCTGCGTGCTTATATGTGCAGGCAAACAGGTTTCAAAGTGCTTCCCAGAAACGTGTGGCGATGTGCGATGGGCGTGAAGAATAGTCGGCAACGTGATCCATGTGGGATGGTGCGCTAGAGGAGAATCGGAGAAGAGACAATACCTGGTATAGAAAAAGTCCCATTGATAAAAATAAGTGCATCCTGTTCGGTGGTATAAAAAAACCTGGTATCATATCGCCGTTCCTCGCTCGAAGCTCTCCCGAATATCCGCAGTGTACTTGTTGTAGAAGCGTGCCAGCTTCTGGTTGAACTGTTTGTTCTTCTCGTTGATGTACGAAACGTCCTCGCCATTGTCGTCTTGCTTGCCCCTCTCCCTGCGCTTCTTCAGCCTGTTCTCCTCAGCCTTCTTGATGTCATCCACCAGGCGGTCCACAGCCGCGCGATCAGGTTTGCTGTCAACGAACTGTGTCGAGTCGGCTGTGGAGTAGAAAGAGCCATCTTTGTCCACCGCAATCAGCTCGCCATTCTCAGTCTCCACAATCTCTAGCCCACCACTTTGCACTGCCCGGTCGATCGCTTCGTTCTTCTGCTTCTCGTACTGCGCTTTCCGCTCCTCCAAGCCGGCCTTCTCCATGTGCCCGATCTGGCGCTTGTAGATCTTGCTCGCCTCCTGACTGTAGTCCTGGAAAGCAACGTTCTCCCTTGCGCGCTCCTTCTTCGCCATGCGCTTGTCCCATCGCTCGCTCTCGTCGATCGTCCAGTCCCAGGCGCGTTTGCGCTCGAAGTCCTCACCAGCAGCCTCTGTATCCGCTTTCAGCAATTTGTGCTGTGCGATATCTTTTTTGCGGCTAAGAGCCGTCAGTTGTGAAGGGTCGGTGGAGAGGCGCTTGGCTTCTGATTTGGTATCCTTGAGATTCTCTTTGCGCGAAGCTTGATTGCGAGCTCGCAACGCGGCAAATCGAGCTGCTCGGTCTGTAGGTAGTGGTGCTTCTTTCGCGGCCTCTGTGGCTGGCTCTGAAGCTTCTGCTGGTGATTCTGATGCGGTTTCTGCTGCTGGTGGCTCTACTGTCGCATCTGTCTGAGGCGCGACTTCGACTTCGGCAAATCTGCGCTTAGAAGCATCGCCTTCTTCCTCGAGGCTTGGTGAGCCTTTGCGTTTGAGTGCGACTGGCATTTTGGTGGTGTTTGTGTAGTGATATGGTGTGTAGTGAAGTGAGGTCGTACTTGAATGCCTAAGGCGAGAAGAGAAAGCAACTGGCTGGACAACTCAAAAGTGAAATGACGCTCGATAGCGCCGAGTTTCCACGTGATCGCGGGGAAAACGCGTGCTCTCTACGCGGACGCGACAGACGCCTGATGGAATTGACGATCAATCCATTCGACCACCAAGCAACTCGCACACATAATCGCTCAACGTTCGTTACCTCATTTATGCAAGAGAAGTGACTCTCGCTACGGACTGGCTCACATCATCGTTTGAACGGGCGTCCTCGCTCTTACCCTCACAATGCATATCAAGCAGATTATCATCCAAGGCTTCAAAAGGTACGCGACAAGTAATCTCATGCATGCGCAATTGCTAACAGTCCACAGCTACAAGGACCAAACTGTTGTCGAGCCTTTCTCACCAAAACACAATGTCATTGTCGGCCGTAACGGTTCTGGCAAGTCGAACTTCTTCGCCGCCATTCGCTTCGTCCTCAGCGATGCCTACACACAAATGGGTCGCGAAGAGCGACAGGCTCTGCTTCACGAAGGTGCCGGATCTGCAGTCATGAGTGCATATGTCGAACTCATCTTCGACAACACCGACGAACGTTTCCCTACAGGCACCGAAGAAGTCATCCTTCGCCGCTCCATTGGCCAGAAAAAGGACGAGTACTCGCTCAACAGGAAGAATAGCACAAAGGCCGAAGTCATGAACTTGCTGGAGAGCGCTGGCTTCTCCAAGAGTAATCCATACTACATCGTCCCTCAAGGTCGCATTACCGCCATCACAAACATGAAGGATGCCGAGCGTCTGAACATGCTCAAAGAGGTCGCCGGCACTCAAATCTATGTGAACCGTCGCACAGAGAGTGTGCGTATCATGGACGAAGCAGAGACGAAACGAGCTAAGGTTGACGAAGTCCTCGAAACCATTCGCGACCGCCTGGACCAGCTTGAAGAGGAGAAGAACGAGTTACGGGAGTTTCAAGACAAGGATCGCGAGAGGAGATGTTTGGAGTACACGATCCACAACAGAGAGAAGGATGCTATAGAAGAGGCAATGGTAGCGCAAGAAGAGGCTCGCAATCAGGGTGTGGAAATGGGCGACGAGAATCGCGAAGTCTTGGCCGAACAAGAAGCAGAGCTCAAGAACGTCGACGCCACGATCGCTGAACTACAGCAGCAGCTCAGAATCTTATCAGAGGAGAAAGCTCAGCTTGAGCGAGAGCGCAAGGAGACTGCGAAAGAGAAGGCTGCAATCGAATACGATGTCGAGACTTTGACCGATGGTCAAAATGCAGCCCAGCAGGCCCGCGCTTCAGCTGCTAATGAGCTGCAAGCTGTTCAGGCACAGATTGCTCAGCGCGAGGCTCAGTTGCAAGAGCTTCTGCCCAGGTTCAACGCCCTACGCGAACAGGAGCGCGGCATCAAACAGCAGCTGCAAGACACCGAAGCGACCAGAGCCCGTCTCTACAGCAAACAAGGTCGCAACCAACGCTACAGGAGCAAGAAGGACCGCGACACAGACCTGAGACGACAGATTGATGAGATCAACGTCGCTCTCGCAACGCGAAAGGCTGTTGCAATGGCAGTTGCCGAAGACACAGTTACACTTGAACAGACTATCACCGAGCTCGAAGCAGACATCACCTCGATGCGCGACCGCCTCAGCAATCGCGGAGACGAGCAACAGAGGATTGCCGAACAGATTGAAGCGGCCAAAGCCGAGAAGGAGAGCCTCAACGACCAGCGTAAGGAGATTTGGCGCGAAGAGGCCAAGCTTGATGCAATTCTGTCTCACGCTCAGAAGGAGCTTGAGAACGCCGAGCGCTTCTTGTCCCAGATGATGGACCAAGGCACAGCCCGTGGTCTTGAGTCAGTACGAAGAGTGGTCAAACAGCACAACATCGAAGGCGCATATGGGTGCCTTGGAGAACTTTTCGAGTTCCCCGAGAAGTACAAGACTGCCATCGAAGTCACTGCAGGCACTTCACTGTTCCATTATGTTGTGGACAACGAGGATATTGCCAACCGCATCATCGACATTCTACAAACCCAAAAGGGCGGACGTGTAACTTTCATGCCACTCAATCGACTTACCCCGAAGATCCCCACTCTGCCGAGTGCAAGCGACGTGGTGTACATGCTCTCAAAATTGAGATACGACGAACGATTCACGAAGGCTTTCCAGCAAGTGTTTGGCAAGACCATTGTTTGCCCCAACTTACAGGCTGCCTCACAGTATGCCCGCTCACATGGCGTCAGCGCAATCACGCCTGATGGTGATAGATCCGACAAGAAGGGTGCTTTGACAGGTGGCTACCACGACACCCGCAACTCCCGCATTGATGCAATGAAGCGATTCGCTGCTGCTCGAAGAGAAAGCGAAGAGCAGCATGATCGCAAGGCCGAGCTGAGCAGAAAACTTCGCTCACTTGATCAACAGGTGACAAAGGCTGGTAGTGATCTTCAGAAGTTACAAGAGAATCGACAGAACATGGACGGTGGCTATGGTCCATTGGCGGACTCGCTTCACCGTCGGGGCGCCGAACTGCACAGCCGCCGTGACGAGCTGCAAAGCAAGCAGCGTCAACGTGAAAATCTCGAGGCTCTTGTCCGCGACCAAAGCCAACAATTGAGTGACTTCGAGATAGAGCTGGCTAGCACTTTCAAGAAGGAACTCTCCGACGAAGAAGAGCGTCTGCTGAAGGAAGTTAGCGATGCTCTGGGTCCATTACGGATACAGAATGCACAAATTAGCGCCCAGCGCTCATCACTGGAGACACAGAAGACGGAGATTGAGATCGAGCTCCGCGAAAACCTTCGTCTACGTCTCGACCAGCTTCAAGCTCAAGACGCAGATGCGGATGTTATTGGCGACGGACCAGGTAGTTCCACACGCCTGAAGGAGCGCCAGAGAGATCTCAAGCGCGTTGCCAAGGCCTTGGATGCGGTCAAGGCGAGGCTCGACGAGAACGAGCGCTCGATCGAGGAGGCACAACAACAGATGCAAGCGCAAGAAGCATCCCGCGCAGAGAAGCAGCAAGAAGTTGACAACCTCCACAAGACTATTCGCGAGCAACAGAGAGCTTTACAAAAGTTCGCCCAGAAACGCGGTGGTCTTCTCAGCCGCCTCAGCGACGTCGAAGCCGCCATTCGCGCCCTAGGTGCTCTACCGGAATTGGCTCACACAGCTACATACAGGAACATGTCCTCTCACACTGCTGCCACTCGTCTACACAAGGTCAAAGATGTTCTCAAGAAGTACGGTCACGTCAACCGCAAGGCCTTCGAGCAGTTCCAGCAATTTGAGAAGCAGCGTGACATGCTCGAAAGTCGCCGGAAAGAGCTCGGTACCAGCGATGGTTCCATCCACGAGCTGATCAACCACCTTGACCTGCAAAAAGACGAAGCAATTGAGCGCACATTCCGTCAGGTCAGCAAGGAATTCGCCCGCATCTTCGAAAAGCTCGTCCCGGCTGGCAGAGGCCGACTCATTATCCAACGACGTCAGGATAAAGACAGAGCTGATCGCGGCGACGAAAGCGACGATGATGACGACCGCGACAATTCAGGCTCGGTGGAGAACTACACCGGCGTCGGCATCTCTGTCTCCTTCAACAGCAAGCACGACGACCAGCAGCGCATCCAACAACTCTCGGGTGGCCAAAAGTCTCTTTGCGCTCTCACGCTGATCTTCGCCATCCAAGCTTCTGACCCTGCACCTTTCTACCTCTTCGATGAGATTGACGCCAACCTTGACGCGCAGTACCGCACGGCTGTGGCAAGTCTGATCCAGGATAGTGCTTCGACGGGTCAATTCATTTGCACGACTTTCAGACCTGAAATGCTGCGGGTCGCGGATCGCTGTTACGGTGTCGCGCAGCAGAGGAAGGCGAGTACGATCACTGTCGTGCAGACGCACGAGGCGCTGGAGTTTGTGGAGGGGCAGGTGAGCGGAAAATAAGCAAATGCTGTTCGCGCTGATGTCCATGTTTGGGAGTTTCGGCGCGCTATGGGATTCAAGGCGTTCGAGGCGTCCAAATGGCAATGCAGAGTGAGTGTTGCGAACCATGCACATCGACTCTGCCGCCGACGGTGGAGCAGGCGCTCCACTTTCTTACCAGAAGTACTGTACTGTAGATGACTCAAGGCCACGGCCAGGCTTTACATAGTCTTCGAAATGCGCGATTAATGTCTCATAAAAATGGGTTTACTCGATGTCTATATTTTCAAGTGAATCAGCTCTCCGTCCCCGAATCAATTTCAGTTTTCGTTGCAATCATTGTGTGTGCTCGAAAATCAGTGCTCTCTTTGGATCCTTCATGAATGTATAGGAGTTGTCCCGTCGCACGCCGAGTCAGGTTCAGGTCCGCCTTGATGGATGGAGTGGACCACAACTCAGCGACGACTTTGTGGGACTCTTTGTTGCATCATGTGGGCCGCGGTGTTGCGTGGAACATGTAATGGGGAAGGGGAAGAGCTTACTAGTTGATCTTGCTCGGCGAGTGTGACTTGCACTGTACCTTCGAGCGTGAAATTCGACACTGGTGAAATGGGAAAATGTGGCGAATAGAGGGTCATGGTATGCTCCTGTGTGCATTCTGTAACTATATGCTGTAGGTTTATCCTCCTATAGCGTTGGATGGGGGTCTTTGAATGCTGCGTGACTGTTTCGCAGTCTATTGTGTAAATGCATATCGTCGTAAGTCGTTAGATTCGTGTATCATATGTCCTCTTTCGGATCGGGTTGGCGATCGTACGGGCGCGCCTTCCGCGGCGTTATGCAGACTTCGCTCTTGGTTTGAGAGGTTGGCATCATCGTCAGTGGGAAAGCCAAAATCTTCCTCAGCTTTCCATTCAGTCGCGCCGAGCTCGTCGAGCGCTTCTTCCTGGTTGCGGAAAGGTATGTGCTGGCCTTCGCCATCTTCAGCGCCTGGCTGCCAGATGACACCGAACGCGCGCTCGATCTTGGACAAATCTGCGTCGTATTTGTCCAGCATCGCCTCTGTCAGCTGTGGGGTCCAGATCCTTGCATGCTCAACACGGTCCAGAAGCCTAAACTTCACGCGATCTTTTAGGCTGGAAATTGAGATGGATGTGTCCTCCAGAATGCGCCACGTACGCTCAATATCGCCTGTGTGGGTCATTTGCTCAAGGAACCAGTAGTCGCCACGCCGCTGCGAGTCCATGTTGCCTTCAGGGCTTGCGAGGCGTTTGGGATTTGTGCGAGCAGGGTTCTGCTTCCACAGCAGCCATTCGGCCCAGACGGCGTCGTTAGCTTTACAGCGGCCCAGTACTGCCACCCAGCCGTGCAGATATTGCCAATCATTGCGGTCAAGGAAAACGCCGAGGTGGTATTGCTGTTCGGAAGGAAGGTCCTTACAGTCTTCAAAGCCAGTGAGGACTTGCATCAAATCTGCTCTTCGCCAGCGCCCGTTGCGGATTTCGCCCAGTCCGCGGTGCCCGATCGAGAATTTGGCAATGATGCTGCGGAAGACATTGCTGGCCATGGTGGTACGCCGTTCGCGCACTAGCTTGAGATACTTCTTCATGCCATTTAGGCTGCGAGCTCGTGCAGCAAATTTCGCACCAAGAGTAAGGAGCTGGTAATGAGGTTCAAGGCCAGCGAAGCGTATGCGAGAGACAATGGTCAGGCTTGTAGCGAGGACTTCGGCATCTGTGACTGTTTCACGGCACCTGTAGAGGGCGCGCACCATCGGCTCGTGTAAGACGACCAGCTGCTCCGCATGGCTTCGAGTCAGCATGGCCACGGCGATAATGCGAAGTAAGTCCTTGGGATGGTGAGCTCGAAGCAGCTGGGCGCTTAGGACTTGACGAATACGTTTTACTGAATCCGCCTGACGCATGCGCTCTCTAAATTCGACATGAGGGACAGGGGCGGCCGACGCTTCGGGCAGTCGCAATTTGTCTTTGACTGATACAGTCTCGTTATTTGCTGGCTGGGTAGGGCATGCTTTTGACATGTTTCGCAGAAATTCATGACGCCTCTCGCTCAGATCGACCATTACCTCAAGGGCGTGTGCTGCCTCTTGAGCGCCTGCCAATGATGTCTGTGTCTTCCACCGCCTCACGGCATCTGTGAGAGACTTGAAAGCGCCCGCTCCGCATTCTTCTCTTACGCCATCATCGTGGGCGACGGCTTGTTCACCTTGGTCATCCTGTAAAGCGGCGACCTGTAGATTTCTCGTGACGGCGTGTCGTATGCGCCGTTGTGTGATCATGTTGGTCTGGCATCGGCAGGAGTGGCAAGCCGTACTCAAGCGGCGTGCTGCCATCTCTGCCGGACATAGAGGTGTAACGCAGTAGTGGTAGTTTGTGTAGGTTCGGCGTCTGTGTAGGATCGATGTTGATTGTGGAGTTGACGCTGCTGCAGGCACCCGGACCTTCACGAGCGCCTCCCGGTCCCGATGACGCTTATCGCCTTATCAGCTCAGCGGCCAATCGGGCAGAGCCGCTGCTAACGAATGGACCAGAGTGTTCACTTCCACCAGATCGCTCCTTCCTTTGCTGCGTGGGTCGCACCTTCCTAAAGAGGCAATTCGAAAAAAAAACAGACCATCATCGGGAGAAGTGAACATTCCTTGTGACCACAGCATCAAACACACAACGACTACTTCACTGTAAATATGTAGCGATTCTCAACAAGCATAAACGGCTCGACTGCAAGGCTAGCGTTAGGGTTCTTCTGGATCGGAACCCTGAAGTCTGCCTCACTCCACATTCTGGAATCTGCAAAGTCTCGAAATTTTGCCCGTGCGCTGCGATCAAGGTGTGTCACAAAAGAGAAGATTGCGGGAAACGAAGGTCACTTGACTACCGAGACTATCCTTGCGATTTCCTCCGATTGTCTGATTATAAAGACAGAGCCCTCTGCAGTGCACACATATTCATACTATTCCGGCGAAACCAACAGAACATGGCCGAACCAACGCAGAGCCCTGCCGCTGCTCTCCAGCCGCCACACACCTTTGTGGAAAACCAAGGATACACAAACGCTGAACAAGCCACTGCAACCCCTACCCAGGAAAACGAAACAACTCACGATGAAGATTACGACCAAGATGAAGACTACGACGATCTTTTCGAGCCCTCAGACGACGACTTGTCAGACACAGACCTCGGAGCATCGAACTCGTCCGACTATACAAAAACCTTCAACCGCACACGAAAGATGAACGACTCGTCGATACCGGAGTCACAGAAACCCAAGGCCAACCCGCAGCTCAACACACGATCTGCCGTTGACGACCATGTCAAGTCTCTTTCTGCTCACACTGCGAAGCTCAAGCTCACTCGCCTCGAAGCCGGACTTGGTGGCAAGGCTCAAGGTGGCGCAGAGAAGAGTGACCGTGCAACCAGCGAACAAGTCTTGGACCCTCGTACCCGCATGCTGCTCTTGCAAATGCTCAACCGCAACATTGTCAGCGAAATCAACGGTGTCATCTCCACTGGCAAAGAGGCAAACGTCTATCACGCCGCTACCATCCCAACCGAGAACGATGGCGAAGCACCTGTCGCTCCTCTCCACCGCGCCATCAAAGTCTACAAGACTAGCATCATGGTCTTCAAGGACCGTGAGAAGTACGTCGCTGGTGAGTTCCGCTTCAAGCAAGGCTACAACAAGTCCTCCAACCGCGCCATGGTAAAGGTCTGGGCTGAGAAGGAATACCGTAACCTCCGCCGTATTCACGCCGCCGGAATTCCGTGCCCGGAACCTGTCTACCTCAAAGCCCACGTTCTCGTCATGCAGTTCCTCGGAAACAACAAGGGTTGGCCCGCACCTCGCCTGCGCGATTTCGAGTTCGAAGGCACCGATCCCGACGAACTGGCCGCCAAGTGGCGCGACGTCTACATTCAGCTTCTTTCCTACATGCGCATCATGTACCAGACCTGCCGCCTTGTGCACGCCGATTTGAGCGAGTACAACTTGCTCTACCACAAGAACGAGCTCATCATGATCGATGTCAGCCAGAGTGTCGAGCACGACCACCCTCGCAGTCTTGAGTTCCTGCGCATGGACATCAAGAACGTCTCCGATTTCTTCAAGCGCAAGGGTGTACACACGCTGGCGGAGCGCACAGTCTTCGGCTTCGTCACAGCTGGTGGCGGAGCAAAGGACATGGCTGGTATGAAGGAGGTCGTGGAGAAGATGTTCGAGGTCCGCTCGCAGGAGCCCGAGCACGACGCCGCTGCTGCTCACGAAGCCGAGATGGACGACACTGTCTTCCGCCAGCAGTACATCCCGCAGACTCTTGAGCAAGTGTACGACATTGAGCGCGACGTCGAGAAGATGAAGCTCGGCGAGGGCGAGTCGTTGATCTACAAAGACTTGTTGGCTCAGAACGATCCTAAAGGCGAGGATGCCGAGGAGCAAGACCTCTCTTCGGACGAGGAAGAGGAATCTGAGGAGAGCGAGGTGGAGCTTGATGAGAACGGCGAGCCTGTGCGTAGGCGCAGACGGAACGAGGGCGAGAGGCCGCGTGGTAAGCGCTTTGAGGACAAGGACGAGAAGAAGGCGCATAAGGCGCAGGTCAAAGAGGAGAAGCGCGAAAAGAGAGAGACGAAGATGCCGAAGCACTTGAAGAAGAGGCTTACTGCGCAGAAAGGACGCGGTAAGAAATAAAGGAACGTGAAAAGTGAGATCATTTATTGAA
Organism: Cladosporium sp. BSL10; assembly: GCA_001553865.1. Lineage (NCBI taxonomy): Eukaryota > Fungi > Ascomycota > Dothideomycetes > Cladosporiales > Cladosporiaceae > Cladosporium > Cladosporium sp. BSL10. The sequence continues at coordinate 224,980 of LJJI01000096.1, read as the reverse complement.
ACCGAAATCATCGCTCCGAAGTCCTGATGTGCTTGCTGCAATGTTTTCATGTTCTGATTGTCCGCCCCACTGCTTAAGAAGAGCAGAAGTGGAGACTAATAAGGTAGCCTGAGACTGAGCGCTTGTTCACTGACTGTGTATGTTTCGCGTCATCTTTGCGACTTGTCGAACTCATCCGACATTTTCGCGGCTCCGCGACTTGTGGAATTGTACATCGACCTCCTCTAGGCTCTAAGTCTTCAAGCAGCTACCCGCGACCACTCAGCACAACCTCAGCCAACCGCAAAGGTCATCGGAACTATGGCCATGATGACGCGAGTCCTTGTCTACGGCGAGAAACCTCCTCGTCGCCAACTCCCATTACCCGCCCCTCGCAAAACTCTACCGAGGACACCGTTAAAGCCGCCGCCTTGCAGCAATAACCAAGGCCCGCCGAAGAGGCTTCTTGCGCCACTGCCCCTCTCAGAATCAGCGTATGTATCTGTTGCGAGATTTGCGACTTGCGATGTTCTGTCAGCTGATTGGAAGACATATAGGTCTGCCCTCAATTCCAACGACTCACCCTTCCTGCACAAGCTGCCGCCAGAGATTCGAATGCAGATCTATAAATACGCTCTTGGAGGCAATACCATCTTCTTCCATCCCCACCGTTCGACTTGTACCGACAAATGCCACCGCAATCGCTATCGTTGCAGGGCACACATAGCTAAAAATCCCAATGGAAAGTCCAGTAACCCCTCTGGCCGCGGCTACGACTACAAACAAGTGGAAGAGTCATACTACCTCCCCAAAAGCGACTGGGAGCCCCCAGGCGAAGTTTCTCTCGAGCTGCTTCTGACCTGCCGCCAAATCTACAACGAAGCCGTCCTCGTGCCCTTCGGCGCCAACGAGTTTGGTCTTAACAGCAACTTGTTTACATCTCGCAATCGCACCAGAATGACTTTTCTCCGAAACCTGATTCCAAATCAGAGCCGAGCGATCTCGACCTTACAAATTAGCGGCGTCATGGAAAACCAATTCGGTCAGCAGCAATGGCAGCAGCAGCAGATCACATCGATGTTGGGCCTGAGAAGACTTAAACTCAGCTTTGACTGGAAAGTGGTGGCTGCTATTAGCCATTCGCCCGATCTTCTGATACCTGCACTCGAAGACCTGTTTGAGGCTTCTGGTTTGAGTAGTTTTGCAATGGCACAACTTCAAACAGTCGATATCACGATCGCATTGACTGTGTACCCCTGCGATGTGAAGACAGTTATGGCACAGGCAGGCGAGCTCGTTGCCTGGATCGAAAGCAAACGTGCCCTACTATTGACAAGGCAGAGACCTTTGGCTCGTGCTCATCGTGCAGACGCTCAGGCTTCACAGCCACAGCGCATTTCTGAACGCATTCGAGCACAGAGGTAAAAGGTCAGATCTCCATTGAGCAGTGGCATCGGAGCAGAGGGATGCGTGACAAACACAAAGCAAGAAGCCAGTGCAGGAGGACCTGCTGAAGTCGCAATGGGCGACGGAGTTGATGTGATCGAGGACCGGACAGCCACTTACGATCACAGCCAGCGAGGCACAGTCTCGACGAGTTGTACAAGTACAAGCACCTTGAGGACGGGGTTAAGGTTCACTGCCTCACTGGCTTGAAGCTCTGTGCATAGCTTAATGAGACGAAATGTACCCATCCAATACATGACCGTGATTGTACATAGGCGGTGAGCCCACCATCAGATCGCTGGTAGTGTCCTTCTTGTTGCCATCTCTTCACTAATGGTCTAGCTTTGAAGTAATAGCATATGTATGCCAATAAAATATGACGTCGTTGTACTCTGCTTCTGATCCTCGACATGCATGTGAGCTCCTGTTCTTCACATCTCAAAGTCTTGCCTCAAAGTCTTGCCTCAAAGTCTTGCCTCAAAGTCTTGCCTCAACCTCGCGATCCTTATCCTTTTACATTCCCATGTCAACCCACAATTATCAAAGCCTTCGATGACGCGATGGTCGAAGACGGTGGGCCTTCAACACTCAAGAGCCTATCTATGGCATGATTGAACTACAATACCTTAGCCGACGGTAGAGACGACTCCGTCCCGTCCCATACAAGTCTATGACAAGATCGAGACAGGCACCAATATAATATCACCAAGCCATATAGCCCCCGTGGCACATTGGCCGGCAGTTCTATGAACGACAAATGATGTATCGATGCGCCTGGCGCTATAGGACACAAGAACTGTGCCATATTGGTTTCATGCTAGACGAAAGCGGACCGGAGACACAAGATGTGAAACCACAGGAAGCGCGGAAGCAATTTAAGATATGCCCCATCCAGCCCCGTACAGCTGTATACGAGACAAGGTACCGCTATGCTGTAACCAATATTCAATATGTACACGGCCCGGTTAAAGTGGTCATGGCCGAGGTGTGTGCTTGCTTGACCTAATTGTACTCTATAAGACGGCAGCCAAGACATCGACAATCACTTCTTAAGTGAGCTCAAACCAGCTCAAAGCAACTCAGATACACAGTGAGCCTGAGTCGATCAGATACACCGCGCCTGAATACCCTGTATCATGCATTTCCACTTCGCAACAGCCTGCAGCTTGTTGGCCCTTGCTAACACTGCCTTCGCTCACTACCGCTTCACAAAGCTCGTTGCCAATGGCGCTAGTACTGGCGAATACCAGTATGTGCGCTTGAACACCAACTACAACAGCCCTGTCACCGATGTCACCAGCAATGACATTCGCTGCAACACCGGCACACAGCCGAATGCAGCCAAGACTTCGACCTTCACCGTCGCCGCTGGCTCGACAGTCGGACTTGGCCTTGACCAGCCAGTTTACCACCAGAGTGTGACAGGTATGTTGGATCAAAAATGCTCAAGGGTGGCTCTCATACTAACATCCAAGCAGCTCTTTACATGACAAAAGTCTCTTCCGCTAGCAGCGCAGACGGCAGCACGCCCTGGTTCAAGGTGGCCGAACTTGGTCCGTCCTTCAGCAACGGCCAGATCAGCTTCCCATCGATGGACCGCGACGCTTTCACTTTCACCATTCCGAAGTCGCTCCCGTCCGGTGACTACCTGCTCCGTGCTGAGAACGTTGCCATTCACGCTGCCTCCAACCCCGGCGGTGCCCAGTTCTACATCTCCTGCGCACAGATCACGGTCACAGGTGGCGGCTCCGGAACTCCTGGCCCTACTATCTCTCTGCCTGGTGGTTACAAGGCTACTGACCCTGGCCTTCTGATCAACATCTACTACCCAATTCCGACCAGCTACAAGTACCCTGGCCCAACTGTCTGGAAGGGTTGATTTGTGGTAGGATGAAGGCGCGACGGATGTGGCTTGCGAGATGCAGGTGGGGTGATGAGGCAAAGATGACTTCGTTCATGCTGCAGTCCTGGTGGGCACAGCGAAAGAGCTTCGATGTTTTCATAGTTATGTACTGCTCAATTCTGCGTCAAGCCCACTTTCCCGTCACGAAATGAATTTTCGATGGACGGCCCCATTGATATGATGCCTTTGCTTGACCAAGCCACCTTGGCAGCTTCCTCAGAGTAGGCTCGCCAAGATCACATGCGGCTTCAGATGAAGGCGACTAGGCTTCCGAGGCGACGAGATCCCGTGAGCAGACTGACGCATGTCAAGCCCCTATTATTCGTCAACTCAAGCTAGAGGGAACCGCGATCGTTGATGCCACGAACTCTATACGACTTCGATACCCCTGCCTTGTGTCGTCGGCCTTGCCTCTGTTTTGAAGAACTTGTCGTAGATGCCTGCTCCTATGGCATAACAAAGAACTCCACCAGCGAACTTCGTAGCCGTTTGAAGATACTGAGGGCGCATATTGTGATACACAACGGTTCTGCGGTGGTCGTTATGGTCTTGTCCGGATCGCCTGTCTGTGAGACTGTGAGCTGGTGTATGTGAGATTCGAGGTTCTTGTTCAGTGTATGATGGCAGAAGAGGATGGAGTCAGTAAATGATGGCATAGGGAAGACGTGACAGCGGTAGACATATAGCGCTAGCCTAAACGACACTATGCCGACTGCAAGCGAAACCGAGACACTTGACTACCGCGTACACGCAAGCGAACAACATAGTCGACGCAGCGAGACTTTGATATCGTGCATCACCCTGATTGCGCGTCATCGATATCGAGCTACTCAGCTCTTTGCCTGAACTGCCAGGCGTGTTGCAACGCATAGCAAACGACGAAGCACCACAGTGTCACCATACTTCGCGAGCATGTAGTGTAAAGTGGGACCTATGGTCGAGACCATTGAATCTTAAACAACGCTAAGCGTAAACAAGCACTCGGCCGCGCTGCGGACCGAGGCTTGACTTTTGCCTTCTGTCATACAATCTACTCCTTGAATCTTAGACTTGAAGGGGCCTTTGAGGCTCGTCGCTATTACCTTCTTGTCAAACGAGAAACGTCTCACCTGGCTGCCCGGTTGAAGATAGTCGCAAATGGTTGGGATGTAGATCATCCACGATGACACCATGAACAGTACATTACAGCGATCAAGCATCCACGAGATGCAATCTGTCTCGATCATGAGCCTGATATTGGTTTGGAACCCAAAGTGATGCTTAACAAAGGGTCAAAAACGTTGTCAGCATGGCTGATACAGTAAGCAATCCCAACGCATTTCAATTTTCATTACTAGCGCAGGTCTGAATGCCAGCATCGTTGCCAGGATATCCGTACACTAACGAGAATCGAGACTTTTCGTGCCTTAAGTAGTCTGCTGACCAGTTTTACTTCAAGTAAACCACGCCGTGATGGTGTATCTTCCACCCCGCCGTCACCCTCCGCTCATGTCTCGCCACTTGCATGTCCCTCAAAACGTCCTTTACCAACCATGAAATAAACCAACTTTTTGGTTGGTTGGCGCCTTCTCATTGGTTGGTTGATGCTCCTGACGTAATAGTTGAATATTGGTTGGTTGTAAGTGAATTTGTCAACTACCTGACAAAGTTGACTAAAAAAGTTGATCAAATTAAGCCTCGTAGGCAGCATTTGTGTGGTATCCTTATATAAAATATGCCTCCCTTGCTCTTGTTCATAGTATAGCTGCATCCTAAGGTCCCTAAGGTGTTGTTAAGCATTTTTGCCCTACCCTTAGTTCATGTTCATAGTATAGGCGCCTCCTAAGGTCCACAAGGTGTTTGAGCATCTAAGGCACGCTCCTCACTAAATTTTGCAGTGTTCTTTGCCTCCCTTGCTCTTTTGCCTCGCTCTTAGTTCATGTTTATGGTATAGGCGCCTCCTAAGGTCCCTGAGGTGTTTAAGTATCTAAGGCACGCTCCTCACCAAATTTTGTAGTGTTCCTTGCCTTCCTTGCTCTTCATTGCTTATAGGGTCATCGGAGCCGTATTTCGCGTGGTTTGTGAAGTCGTAGATGAGGATTACGGCGGAGGCGGAGGCGTAGGTGACGGCGGAGGGCTCGGAGCCGCCTCACGGCATCTGAGGCACGCTTTTGCAGTGAATTTGGTGAGAGCGCTGCCTCGGAAGCTGTTTGTGATCTCGAGGTTAGGGAGGTTCGAGCTCTTCGAAGTCGTCGCCTGCAATATTAGTAAAGGCGGCACGGCCATCTGCGAGGCCTTGCTTGAACCAGTTCTTGAGGCATAAATCAGCTTTAATGATATCCGGTTTGAGCCTATACCTGTCGTCTGTAATAACTCTCTTTGCAGCGCTGAATGCGCGCTCGCACTCGCTGCTCATCCCTGGCATTGCAAAGAGGTCGTATGCCATAGTAGCGAGCGTAGGATAAAGAGCCTTACTGCGCTCGCGCTACCATCTGAGCGGCTCCTGTAGGTACGTGGTCGTGACCATCTCACTGCCAACTCGGCGTTGGTATGAGATGTCGAGCGTGTCGCTTATAAAGCGCTCGAGTTTATTGTTTTGGCGCTGCCGGAGCCGCCGTACGTGCTCGCTCGTAGCCTTTTGTTGTGTGGTGTGGTCTCCAAATGTAGCATCCTAATCCTCATCGTCGCTCTTTTCATTATCCTTAACAAAGAGCGAACTAAGCGCCAGTAGCGACGATAGTGCTAGCTCCGCCTCTTGCGCCCGTTTAAGATACTCTTCGAATAGGCTACGTACGGCTCGTTTAGCGGCAGCGATTGCTTTGTGGCCGCCTCTTATAGGGCCCCAAATCTTCTCAAAGTAGTCGAACTTTTAGTAAGAATAAAGAGCGATAGCAGCAGCGTAGAAGGGCGATTCGTCGATCTTTGTGTAGTAGTCACAGAGCTTGTCGAATCCATGGTTTAGGCAGTGAGTGTAGTAATCGGTGAACAGCTCTGGCCGCGCCTCAACCTCGTTAGTGCGCCGGCGGAGCTTTGCAAAGAGATAATCCATTGCAGGTATCACCTCCCAAAGCGCTCTATATATTCCTGTATAGGCGTTGCCTTCGACTCGCTTTATAGCCTTTACAAAGGGCTGAAGCAGCTCCTTAAAGTGGTATAGTTCTTCCTAATCTTTAGCATCTAAGAAGTCGCGCTCGAGGTCGTAGGAGTCGGTTTTTGTGGGTTGCTACTTACGGCAATACCTCTGGAGGGGCGCCTTGAGCCTAAGGGCACGCTCGATCATTGTGTATGTGCTGTTCCATTTTACGCCGAAGTCACGCTTGAGGTGTAGTATGAGGTCGCTCGCATCCACCTTCTATAAGGCCTCGAATGCGCGGATCCGGCTCTCGCTCCTTGTAATATAAGTGACGAGATTATGGAGCTTGCCTATCGCTCCTTGCTCCCGCCAGACCTTGAAATGGTCAGCATTGCTGCTCTCTTCGAGGGCCTTCTGAAGTGACAGTGATCTATTACCGAAGAGCAACGCCTTCACCACAAGGTTAATAATATGGCCAAGGCAGCGGAGTCGGTAGCGCTTCGAGTCGATGGTTGAGAACGACGGCTCTGCGGCTGCGAGGGCTTCGAGTGTGGCATCGTTACTACTAGCATTATCCATTTGAAAGGCGCTAATCTAGCTATCTGTAAGGTCGAAGGTCTTAAGGATGGATGCGAGAGTGGTTGCAATTGACTCGCCGTCGTGGCCTTTGAGTGGCCAGAGCCCTAGGAGCGCCGTAGTCATATTGCCTTCGAGGTCAATCTAGTGGCCGACCACTCCAAGTAGGCTAAGGTCGTTGCCTGCTAACCAACCATCTAATGAGATAGTAATCCTGCTCTTAGAGGTAGCGAGGGAGTTCTTCACCTCAAGGAGTCGCTCCTTATAGATATCTAGAAGCCACTTACGTATGGTTGGCCGGCTAGGTAGGAGGTGCCTTACATGAGAACCACCTTTAAGGATGACTGCGTGCAAAGTCGGATCGGCGGCTGCCTCGAAGGTGACATCTTTGTTAGCGATCCAGTTGATAAAGGCGGTCTGCCACTGTTCCTCAGCAAGGGGATGAAGATGAGGATCCACCAAAGATGTTGTTGTAGGCGTAGTAGTGCCTGGCGGATGGATCTTGTGGTACCTGCGAAGGTGTTCGCTACAGCTGTGTGTGCTCGCTGCTGCCATAGCCTTAGGCGATCCTTCATCAAAACACGGTTTGCAGAGCTAATGCTTCGCCTAATTGCCATGTTTATCCTTCTTCTTAACCTCTAAACCATGCAGATAAATCCATGAGATCTTGCCCTTGTGCAGGCTCCGTATATTCCTTGCACGAGCCCTAAAGTCGCCTTCGAGCTTCGACAAATCTACTTCGAAGAATATACGGCGGTAGGCCGAGATCTTCCCTAAGCGTTTGCAGGTGTTACTAGCTGACTCTGATAGTCCAATTGATGACTCCTATAACGGTGAAGGCGAAGGGGAGTGTCGTGTAGGCCGTGGTGGTGTTGTGCTCTAAGGAGCCTCCTAGCAGGCTGACTGACTAAACGCGAGCCGAGATTGCTTATATATTGAGGCCATAGAACGAGAAGGTTGTGATCTGGTTATTACTAAATCCTCTTCAGGGAAGCTTTGGGTATATGTTCTCTTAGATGCGCGAGATCCTAGCGCCATTACAGGCGCGTTGTGGTAGTGTTTTAAAAAATAATAGGTTGATAGAGTCTGTATATGCGTTCGTGCGAGCAGTTTGCGGCGGAGGAGTCGGAGGTGATAATTTGGCCGCAGTCGAGTCACATGACACTGCGTAGAATTAAGACTGGGCGTGTAATTCTGAGGTACCCTGACCCTTAATCTCGAATTTTGGGATTTAGGGTTAGATTTATATATTCACTTACACCAAATATACCATTTTTTTCAAAAAAAATATACTATCAACTTATCCTCAACTACCTGTAGTTGGTTGGATTATTATCCGTAGTTGGTTGCTTCAAAACAACGTCCTCAACTGGTTGGTTGGGAGCGATTTAACCAACCAACTCAGTCAACTCCGATTTACCTGGTTGGTTTATTGCATGGTTGTCCTTTACATCCATAGCAAACTTGCGCTGTGGCATGTTCAGCCTCGCATGTGTTGCTAATACTGAGCTAGTTTTCGAAGGAGCTATCTTCGTCTACTCCTCTGAGGCGATCTTCACGACTGCATGCAGGCAGTAGTCGAGCAGGACGTTGATGAACTCGCACTCGCCGACCCTTTGGACTTCGCCAAACTTCTCTGTCTTCGAAAGCTCGCGAGCCAGCTGTTCACGCTAATGATTCAACTGGACGCCCTCACCCGCTCCGGATGGTTTATCGTTGATGGCCCTCCGGACTTTCAGTTGTTCAAGGTGATGACCACTCCCACCGGATCGATCATGGGACTCATCGAATTTGACGACCTGCCCTCCAAATTTTGCCACGAGCTCGTTGAGCTTCTTTTGCGCATTCTTCTTCTCGTTTTTGGTGACCCAAACTTCGGCGGTATTGACGTTCAACTTGGATTTTAGCTTCCAATTTTTCAGATCGTTCCAACCTTGCGGCGTGATGATCTGCTGATAGCCAAAGAGGGTACACACTGACTCATTGGCGCCTTTTGTTCCTCGAATGTGGAGATGCGAAGAGCTCGGCAAGGGCCAGTCGACGACGATACGGCCACCAGGAGACAGGAGAGTGAGCAACCTCTTGAGAAGCATCGGTCGTGTTTCACGGGTGAAGAAGTGCAGGGAGTTCTGCAGAAGAACGACGTCGAAACCGACACCTCCGGTAGCGTCTTGTTTGAGTTTGCCCAGAGACTCAAAGCTTCTCATGTCTTCGATGTGATGGAAATTGTCAAGTGGGAATTCTGGGTCCGAGAACTGGCGAATGTTCCTGTGACATGCGGTCAGCGATGCGAAATTGTCAAGCAGATTTGATGGCGGCTGTACGTACCTCTTGGATTTCTCGAGGAAAGTGTTGCTTGCATCTGCGAAAGTGACGTTCAAGGCACCTTCTTTGCCAAGCTGCTCGCACACAAGTAGTCCCGTGAGGCCTGGACCACATGCGAGGTCGAGAACAGTCTCGCCTGGCTTGAGTTCTGCGATCTTGACAAAACGCTGGTAGCTTTCGAGATCACTGAAAGTAATCTTCTCGAACGCATCCTGCTCTTCAGCAGTGTGGCCCGGTGTTATGTTTTGTGCCAGTCGCACGCCATCAACCACACCAGCGAACTGTGGGAACCTTGTATGAGACATGATCATCGAGGCGAAATGATGTTGCTGTGGTATGTCTACGTGTAGTTAGCGAATGAAGGGTGGCGACAAGACTAAATGACTGGACAAGTTCGTTGTTGGATGGCTTTCGAATGTTGCGACAGTTGCTGCGAGAGTCGTCGTAAACAAAAAGAAGCAGTGGACTCGCGCATTGCTTGTGCACTGACCCTGTAGAATCGAGTCTGACGTAGTGAATTCATGCCAGATATCACTTGTGGCAAACACTTTCACTTGCTTGGGGACGGATCAGTGAAAGTGTCGACGCCAATCGCCATTGGTGTTCGAACGGACCATTGGCAGCAAAGGTGGCCTATATTGACAAGAGATAGGCCGATGGCGTGCTACCGGATTCCCGAGCTTCCCATAACGATGAGATAGGACCCTATCGCATATCACAAGATATACATATACATATACATGTACAGAAGTAGCCTTTACCCTGTTCATTGTTGCACAACCTTAGTTTTACATTCAGAGGCGTTTCAGCAATACATTCACTATTTTGTTTGTCGAAGCATAGCTCGTGAAGGTCTCATGCCGCACCCAAAACACTGGCTCCGCCATCAACAACCAGGTTCGCGCCAGTGACGTACGAGCTGAACCCACTCGACAAGAAACCAACAACTCGAGCGACCTCCATCGGAAGACCAAGTCTTTCTACACCACTAGTGTGCTCCTGCTTGCCATCCCGACGCTCCCCAATATCAACAACCTGACAGCCAGGATTCGCAATGCCACCCGCGCTCACGCAATTGATCCTGACGCCAGTCCCCTTCAGCGCCGGCACGCCAGCTCGCACAACACCAAGTGCGGCATGCGCGGCGATTGTAAATCCTGGTCCCACGCTATTGTCTCCAGCGCTGGAGTTCGCTATCGAGCTCACCACGATTATACTGCCATAGGCACGATCTTTCGGCGCAGCGTTTGCGTAGCTGCCTCTGGGTGACATCTTGCGCATCGCAGCCGGTGCATACTTGAGCGCTAGGAAAGGCGCCATGCTGTTGGCTTCGAAGAGGGCATGAAGAGAGGCTGGAGTCGTAGTGGCCAAGGTGCTGGGCCCGGGCGCGGGTGAGGTGGTCACGTAGACATCGAGCCTGTCATTTCTGGGTCAATTATCTTTCAAGCCCGAAAGCATCAACGGGGATGCTTACCGACCCCAAGCATTCAGCACATCGTCGATAAGCGCTAATGTACCTTCCTCGTCTGCTTGCTTGAACGGGTAGCCGATGACCTTCGTGCTGGCGTACTGAGCGTTCACTTCGTCGACTAGGCTAGCAAAGTCGTTTGTCGGCTCCGATGAACATGCGTACACCACCGCTGCACCATGAGCAGCGAGCTCATGAATGACTGCGCGACCGATCGGATAAGTTGCGCCAGTTACAACACACACGAACCCATACTTGATAACGTGTTAGTGCTATAGCGGAACTTGATGCATCGATTATACTGATCAACCTACGAGCTTGCCATCAGCGCGATACGGGGAGAAGTGCTCGCTCTCATTTTGTTCGTGAACACCCATCGTTACAGGGATTAAGTTTTGGAGATGTAAGGAGTAGAAACAGAAGCAGATAAGCACCTAGCATATAATCACCTATGAACTTCTATAATACGAGCCTGCAATTGCTTTTCTCGAGACCAATCTGCTATCGCGCAACAATTTCAAGCTATATGCAATTGATTGGATAACATAGATCAGTATCGCTCGTCCTCGGAGATCCTAAGAGTGAAGTCGAGGAGCGAGGGGGCGAATGTGGGGAAATACGATAAGAGCTTATTAAACGAAGTCCTACGAAATGCGATTAGCTATAAGTACGGAGTACTATAGCTGCTAAGGACCTATATTATATAGGATTATATATACCTAGGCTATATTTAATACCTCTCTGATATATCTACTTTATTACTAGTAATCTTAATAAGAAAGTATATAACCTCGATATTAATAATCTCTAGCTTATAGCTCTCTACTATTCTAGTAGTAAGGTTATAAGTATTCTAGATCTAATAGAGTAAAAATAGTTATTAGAAATATATATAAAGCTTAGTAATAGTCTTGCTAAGCTTATATAGAGAAAAAGCGAGCTATAGTATTCTTTATCTATTACTTAACTAGAATAGACTAACTTATAGTAAGTTAACTTAAGCTATCTTAATTAGAAAACTATTAATAAAAAGCTTTTTCTAACTTTCTCATTATACTAGCTAGCCTAAGTAACTATTAGAAAGAGTTACTATTCTAATTTATACTATAAAGCTAAGAGAATATAATTTATTAAAAATAGAATTTTACTAACTTTGATACTTTTAAGTTATCTAAATATAAGATAACTTAAATAATAAAGAAATACAAGTTAAACTTTAAGATTAAGATGTTTAGAATTATAAGCTAGGCTAGAGAATATTTCTAACTTATATCTAAACTAGTAGAATATTAAAGAAGATTACTTAAGTTTAAAAAGTTTTCTAATATTAGTTTATTATTCTGAGACTATAAAATAAAAGCTTTTACATATTAGATTTTATTTAAGCTAACTAGCTTTAAATATTAGAAAATAATAACAAATATTAATTAATAGAAAACTAGAAAAAATTCTATTAGATAGATAAGTTATTTAGTTTAATATTCTAAAGTTAATAGTTATATACTAGTAGAGGAAATATACTATTCTTAGAAGTATCTTACTTTCTAGAATATTGATTATAACTACTTAATTAGTTATTTTTTAAACTTACTAATAAGTAAAGTTTAAGAATAAGATATAAAGAAGCTAGTTTCTAAGATTTTAAGTAGAATAATTTAAAATAAGAAATTTATATATTAATTTTAAAATTAATATTAGTACTCAGTTAATAAATAAGTAGTTTAAGATTTTAACTATAACTCTTAATCTAAGCTAGATAATAATCTAGAAATTTAAGTATTTATTAGAATAATAGCTAACTTAGATTAGTAAATCCTAGTTCTTATTAAAGAAGATTAATTTGTTACTTATAATTCTAAAGCTTTAGCTTTAGAGAATCTGATTAATCTTTCTATTCTAATAGAATTAGTAATTAAGATTTATAACTCTTAAAACTTTAATCCTATATACTCTACTAAGTTAGATAGAATGTCTTAGAAGTAAATACTTAAGAGATAAAAACTAAGTTATATTTACTTACTCTATTAACTTATAATATAGTAATAGTATTAGGTAAGTTATATATATATTAAGTATTCTTTTAATACTCTTTTAACTATACTTTAAGAATTAATTATCTTTTTTTTAAATCTATAATATTAATAAAACTAGTTTCTCTATTAGATCTATTAATAGATTTAATCTTTAAAAATTATAGAAAGAAATTAGCTAGCTAATAAGAATAGATTATAATAATTAAATATACTATTAATTATTTTAAAAGTAAGTAAGTTTTAAATAAAATTAGATTTAAATAGATTTTAATAGATTTTAAGCTCTTTATATATATATTAAATAAATAGAAGACATTAATATTTAATTATAGATAGCTACTCTATATACTTAATAGTTTAATTCTTTTAAATCTATTTTACTAATAATATTAATATATAGTAGCTTTACTATTCTTATATTCTTAAATTATACTTATTAAAAGGTTTCTTAAAAACAGCCTAATTAAAGAGATATTCCTAATTTTCTAAAAAGTATTTACTTCTAAATATAGTTAGTATACTTTCCTTACTAGTATGTTACTTTCAATTAAGATTAAGCTAATATAGATCTAAATAAGCTATTTGATTTTCTAATAAGCTTATTTAGGCTTATTACTTTTCTGATCCTATCTTTAAGATAGCTTACTAAGAGTATTATTATAGAAACTAATATTACTTTACTGTATTAATCTTTTAACTTACAAGAAATATTATTAAATTTACTAAAAAGAAAAATATAAAGATTATACTTATTAAAAAGAACTAAAAAGAAGATAAGCTTCCTAATATATATAGGATATCTAAAAAAAGGATTAAGGAAATTATTTGATCTTAACTTATTAGATTATTATTATAGAAAAGACTCTTATAAAAGAAATTAAAAGAATTAATTAAGATTAGCTTTAAAAAGAAAAGAAATAAAGAAAAATAAGAATTAATAGTAAAAATATATGATTAAGATATAAAGTATAGAAGAGGTAGAAGAAGAGGATTAAATTTTTAAAATAACTTAATAGGCTTTCTGATTTAAGTTTTAGTCATCTTAGAGCTCTTAGAAATCTATAAGAGAAACCTTATTAATCTACTATATTCTAAAAGTTAAGAGTTAGATTCTAATATCTAAAGTATAAAAATTCTGAATATTCCTAATAAGCCAAATTTAAGAACAGAGTATAAAGAAGCTAGTCTTTAAGATTGAAAGCTATACTACTTAAGATAAAGGAAATATAGTAGTTTTAAAATTACCTATTAAGTAGTCCTAATTTTAAAATTAATATAACTCTTAATCTAAGCTAGATAATAATCTAGCTTTTTTGAAAGTAGTTATAGCATTAGTCATATATTACTAATTAGCTCTAAACAGGAGTGACTATAGAGCCTAATTAGTATATAGTTTTGATTTTAAAAAGTTTTTACTAAAAAGCTTTTACTAAAAAGTAGCTTACTTTTAAGTATAGCTTACTTCTTCTACCTACTAATATATTAACTTCTTTCTATTTCTATAAGCTTACTTTATAGTTATATTTTTTAATAATATTATTTGTAAGGTAATATAAGCAAATTAGCTTTTAATATTAAGAAGCTATTATAAATCAACTAAACTACTTTAATAAGAGAGATTTAAAGATAGATCTATACATTTAAAAGGTCTACTAGATAGAGTCTCTAAGATTAGTAATTTAATCTAAGAAAATCTAGCTTTTAAGTTAAGAGATTTAAATTCTCCTATAACAAGAAGAAAAAATAAGAGAGATTTATAAGTTTAAGAGGCTTTCTAAGTTAGTAGTCTAAGGCTAGTAAATAGAGATTAAGATCTTAGGTACTTAACTTAAGCTAGTTAGTTAGGCTTAATAGTTAAAGAACCTAGTTTCCTCTTAATAAAGAGGAAGATAAAAAGAGTTTTATAGTGAAAATATATTTTTTAATTTATTAACTTAGGCTGCTTATATACTTTTCTTTTCTTAAAATCGGAGTTATATACTTATTAGAAATCTTTCAATTTAGTTTAATCTTATTTCAAGTACTTTTTATAATATTCTAGATCTATTCTTAAATAGATAGAAAATCGAACTCTTTTTTAGACTATTATTTCTAATGACTTTATGTTCTTATAATAAATTAATCTAATTAAGACAAATTAGTAATACTTAATAAATTCTCTAAATACTAGTTTATTAACAATTTTAAGTTATTATCTAGTATACTACTTTTAAGCTCTTCTATCTTAAGAAAAATTATTTGCTAAGTAAGCCTTAAGTTATTTTCAGAATCCTATAAAGCTCAATTAGAATTTAGGGATTCAAGTCTAAGTTATATATATTAAATCTTAAGCTAATTAACTTATATGTTAGTCCTGAAATTCTAAGTTTAAAATTAAGTTTCTTTTCTGAAAGTTAGCTGCTACTCTTAAATTAATCATATCTCTTATATTATTATCTAGATATTTCTAAGCTAGAAACTTATAATCATAAGATATATTACCATACTTTCACTTATTAGCGTATTTTTAGAAAGCCTAAACAAAGAGTAATAAAAATATTAGATACTTAAAGCTTTAATTCTTCTAAGTTACTCTTAGATGCTTTTTAGAATATACTAGATATATCTTTAAATAGTAGTAAATCTAAGCCTAATTTTAATTACTTCTATCTATAATTTTATTCTTTTAGCCTATTAAGCTCTAATCAGACCTAATTAGTAATATGACTGATTTCCGGATTCTTATTAAGAAAACTGGAAAGTCATTCAGCTTATATTAGAAGTTATAGTAATTTTAAAATTACTACTAATATAGAAGTAATTATCTCCTTTATCTGAAATAGTATAACTCTAAATCTTAAAGACTAGCTTCTTTATACTCTATTCTTACCTTGTAACTACTTATTAGGAATCTTTAAGATTAGCCTAATTAAGGAGTTATAATTTATATATCAAAAAGGAGTATACTTCTAGAAGTAGCGCGCTTCTCTTACTAGTATATTAAAGTTAGCTTAGGTTAAGAGTTAACTTAATATTATAGTAATTTAAGAATAGAAAGTAATAAGTAAGTAATTTTAATATTACTGATAACTCTTTTTCTCTAAGTACTAATATTCTGAATCTTAGAGTCTAGCTTCTTTATACTTTATTTAGAGAGTTGGGTTACTAGTAATCTTAAGATTAAATACTTAAGATCTTTAAAAGTAGCCTACTTCTTAATATAGCATACTCTCTTTATTAGTAACTAATATCATATAAAAGTTTCATTTCCTAATTTATAGGAATTCAAGTTGATATATACTAAATTTAAGGATAGTTAGCTTAAAGATTAGCTCTATAATATAAGTTCTAAAATGCTCTTTATTAATTAATACTTAATAATGTAAGTAGACTAGAAGTTAGCTAAACCTAGAAGTATATTACCTTTTAAGCTTTTCGCATATATAGAGCAAATTAGGCAATTTTCGAAAATTCCTAAAACGCTAAATTAAAGAATAGGGTATTCTTTAGCTAGTCTCTCACTTTTAGGAGATAATATCTCAAAGTAAGTAAATTATCAACTTTTAGTAATTACTAATTTTTATTACTACTTTCTAAAGTACTTATATAGCATTAATTAGGGCTAATTAGGCCTATATATAGTAAATATAGCTTATAAGAAGCGAAAAAGGAGGTCAGTTTTAGGCCTACTCTAGAATATACTTAGAGGTTCTATAATATACCTAGGCCTAAAATAAGGTTTTTACAACTTCCTAAGATATAAACTAGAATTTTATAGCTAATTTGAAAATTCTAAATTTTTTAAAATAGGATCTAATAATATTAAATAGAAGAATTTTAAAACTCTAATTTTTACTAAAATCCGACAACTAGTTCTCGAGATATTCGAATTTTGAAATTAGAAGTCGAATTCTAGAGGTAAAAAGTAAATCTTAAAAATCAAATTAGGAGTCTTATATATAAAGCTAATTAGCTTAAAATTCGGTAAATATAGATAAAAATACCTACTCTTTAGATTAGGTTCTTAGAATTTGTAGAATCCGGCCGAATTAGCCTAAAATTTCAAATTTAAGAAAATACTAGTTAAAAGCAATACACTTCTAGGTCTAGTTAACTTCTAGTCTACTTACGTTACGTAATTCCAAATTTAGAATATCTTAAGTACTTATAAGTATATTTTAAAGTAGATTTAAAATTCACAATTATATAACATTACTAGTAGAAATCAACTAAGCTTATTAGCTTTCATAAATTAAGCCTAAATTAATAATTATCAGCTTTTAGTTAAGTTAGCTTAAGGCTTATAAGGCCTTTTTAAGAAAATCTTAAGAAGTTATAATATTATCAGAATTTAGTATTTAAAGTTTTCCTAAAGCTAATTTTATACTAATTACCTTAACTTATATACAAGGCCTTAAATTTTACAATCAAATTATAAATCTTCTTCTTATAATTAATTAAGTTACTGATTATGAATCAGCTATATATTTATTTAAAAAGAATTAAAATACTTATAAGTTAACTTATTAAGATCTTTCTCTTTTTACCTAAGTACTTTTTAGAATAGACTAAGTATATTTTAGAATAATACCTTTTTACTATCTTATTTAAGATACTCCTATATTATTTTTTACTAATTAGCTTTAATTAACCTAATATAAGATAGGTTTATATTAGAGATAAGATACTAGTAATATTAGAGAAAGTAGGCTATACTTTAAAGTAAGTAATTTTTAGTAAAATTAAGTATAATATTCTAACTTAATTATGTACAATATTATTTATAAATTTTCTAATAAGCTAAAATTAAATTTAGAATATAAAGAAGCTAACTTCTAATATTTAGGATTATATTAATATTATTTAAAATAAGAGAGTTATAGTAAATTTCAAGTTACTTATTTTTTAGTCTTAATTCTAAAACTACTATAACTCCTAATCTAAAGTAAATAAAAATCTAAGCCTTAGATAGTGACTAGAAAAAGAGCTCTAATTTTCCAGTTATTCCAGTTTATATCTAGTATATTCTAAAAAGTACTTATAATAAACTTAAAAGATTTCCTTCTAGCTTTGATTTTTTAAAGAATAACAACTCTTAATTTAAGCTTAATTTAATGAAAGCTAATAAGCTATATCAAGCTCTATTAGTATAGGATTATAATTCTTAAAACTATCCTAGAGTTCATCTACTAGTTTGTAAGATATTCTAATTTTAGAATTAAATTTCAAATTTTAAAAATCAAAAAGAGTATTAAGTAATCTATAACTTATTATATAACTAAAATATAAACTAATTCCCCTAAAATTTAGTAAATATAAATCTAAGTTCTTAAATTCTAATTTAGCTTCTTAGGATTATTAAAATAAGGCCTAATTAGAGTATTATCTTAATTCTTAGAAAAAAAAAGCTTTAAAGTAGCCTAACTTACTTCTAAGTAACGTTATAGCTTACTTTTTCTACTAGTAGATTATTGTAATATAAATAATTATCTAGTTTATATAGAAATTCTTAATAGCTAACTTAGGTAGCTTAGTTTAAGATTAATAACCAGTAATTTCAGAACTACTACTAATTAATAAGTAGTTAATAGAAGACTATATCTTATTTATTTTAAGCTTAGATTCTTTAATACTTAAGATCTAAGCTCTATGATATTAGAATATACTCTAAGTTATTCTTAAACTTAGCTTCCTGGAAATCGTAAAAATAAGCCTAATTAAGAAGTAATAATGTTAGTTAATATTCTAAATAGCAGCGTACTTCTAGATATAGCGCGCTTCTCCTATGAATATATTCCTAATTATTTAGTAATTTTTAAGAAGTAATTTTCTGTTAAATATTACTTTAAGCTATATTTTTATAAATCTTAGAATCTTAAATCTTTATACTCTAGTATTATTTTTAAAGTTAGCTTATTAATAACTTTAAAATTAAGCCTAATTAAGGAGTTACAAATTACAAGGCTAAGACTAATTATAAGCTACCTAGATTAAGTATAAGACTTAACTATAAAGTATATATCGAGCGAAATAAGGATTTCGTTTCCTATACTAGAAGCGATACTATTATTAGTACTTACTATTACTTAGTTAAACTATCTTAAAATTTAAAGAAGTATAGCGAATTATCGTATAATAGTTATATCAGAAAGTTGATAATCCTAGTTAGTAGGCTACTTATACTTATAATAGGTATTAGAGACTATATATACTAAATAATTAGATTAAAAGGTTAACATTAATAGCTAGAATATTACTAGTATATACTATAGCTTCGATAATAGTATCTTTCTATAGCTTTTAAACTATTTTTAGAAGTCTAGATAAAACACTAGGCCTAATCAGATTAATTAACCCTAAGCCTATAATAAGTAATAAGAATAAGAGCTAGTAATACTAAGGTAGAGAGTTATAGAGCTAGAGCGCGTAACTAAAGACATAATGTTATAAGCTAATAGTATATAACGTTAGCTATATTAAGCAATAAGATTATACTAGGAGTATACTATAATAATAATAAACTAGGTATAATAGAAGAGATCTAAGTCTCTTCTTATATATTAAAACGCCTTTATATAATTATTTTTAGCTGTTTAGTATACTCTCTTATAGTCGCTATTCTTTCGTCTATCGATATCCTTTTAAGCCCTATTTAGTTAAACTCGAGTCGATTGTTAGACCGCTTTATAGACTTATAACGAAACTCTATCTATATACTATCGTACTTAAGCTGCGTATTACTAATCGGTTATAAGTTAGAACCTTAAAGAGCTTCTTACTAAACTTTTCCTCGGCTTATCAATAGGAATAATATAGGTTTAAATCAGTACTATAGTATAAAGACTCTCTAGGTATAGGTACTACTATAAAGATAAGGTTGTACTATAGTAGGAAGACTTACATAGCAGCTGCGTACTCTATCTTAAGGAAACTAATGCTACGCTCTCTTGCTGGTTCATATCGTATCGTCTAGCTGGGAGAATCACAGAGGACGTCTAGACTAAAAAGAAGGCTAAGATGAGCAAAATGGAAGGTCCTACCCGGAATCGAACCGGGGTCGCCCGGATGTCCTACACCACGAAGTAATGTCGATCAGAACCGGAAGTGATAACCGCTACACTATAGAACCGAATTCAAACTTAATAAAGCTTGTTTAGCTTTCCTCAGAATTTAAATCATATAGCCAATCATTTTTCTATCATATCTGCGGGGCGGACAGACCTGCCCTAGGCTCGACAGCGGAATATCACTTGCCGTTTCTAGAAGATACTAGGGTCAAGACAGAACCCAAATGCGTAGATCGAAGTGACGGCTAAGCATCCCGAGAGGGCAGTGGATCTTAACAGATGTGATCAGTCGAAGTGAAGGTGAGCAAAGAAGCAGGATGCGACGTGCGGTGAGCCACAAATTTCGATGTACCTAGTCAATCACTTCTAATCTTAGCCGACTCTTATGCGTAGGGACCATTAAAAGCATACTGATACATTGGAAGGAATATATATACGCAGACCAGGAATTCTAACCTAACAAATTGATGGAGAGCTACCGAAGACGACACTATGCTTTAAGCTTGAATCCGCCGTTAACTGAGCGCCCTAAAGCCTAATGCACACGTTTTGGCGTCACTCACTTGACGAGTTTCTGTTCATCAAGCACCTACGATCACGGATACAATGTTAATGCTTCTTCCGACATGATTCCTTCATCGATGCTGGTATCGTTTGTAACCCGGTCGGGATTGCCTCCTACAAATTCCCGCCTACAAGTGTGCGTACAGTGGGTGGGTATTAAGTACTTGCTGCACGCATTCCTGCATTTCTGTACATTATTATACAGATACAAAAGACTATAGGTACAAGTTAAGGCATGCTAGTAATAGTGGAATGGTTGGAATCTCTACCAATATACGATAAAGGGCTGATGTAATCTACAGACTAGTATATGAGTCCCTTAGTATCTAGGGAATCTCTGGGTGTTCCTATCGATTTGGGGAAGCTATACAGGCTTAGTCTGGCGGAATTTGTGATGTAGAGTCGGGATCCGCCTTCTCCGGTAACGCTTGTTCTAAGTAGCAAGAGTGGTGCCTAGAGAGCGTGCCTAGTCAGCGATCAGTATTCTATTCAGGACTCCATCCATGCGTGCACTCTAAAAGCAGCGAATCCAGCAACTCAGAGATTATTTCTACCAAAGCCAAAACATCACCAGTTTTGCACAGGTAGAAATGTCAATCGACCGTGCAAGCTCATCTATTTCCAAGGACCTAGACGTGTAGATCATCTTGAACTCACTTGCGCCAGACCTAGATCCTCGAGGCATCAGTGTGTTTCAGAGGCAGAATCGCACGTGCGTGTGGCGTTCAAAGACCGAGCTCAGTGAACTTGAAGTGAGCTCTTCGGCAACCTTCACTGAAGCATAACAGCCGGAGTCATCAGTACAATACAATGCGCTCGACAGCTTTTGTAAAAAAGCAAATGGAGACGGAAGCCAGCACGCAGGACAGTATCCAGTACAATGAACTATGGGCAGCTGGTTCTCCTCTCGCACATGTTGCAGGAGCATTGCCTAAGTTCATTTGCGACCTGCTAATACTTGCAGCACTTGTACAGCACTCATTTATCCATCTAGATCGCGAAAGGTGTACTTTAATCTCCAGTGGCGCACGCACTAGATCCCAATCGGACCGGGAATCGCCAACGGTACCACATTCCGCCACCATGATCTCGGCCTCCCAGCCCGGCCGCGCTCGTTCTGAGGCCGACACCACTTTCACGCACAGCACTACAGCATTATTATCAACATGCATTTTTTTGAGTCTGGTCGTTGATCACAGAGTGCGCAGACTTGTAGAGGCGCAAGAAATACACGAAGAGAACAAGCTTCAACCCCACGAGTCGAGAGAGCCTGGAAGCATGTGCCACGCTAAATTCACGCAAACTATAACGGCTGCAGTCAGGCCATGCACTCGCCCAGTAAGGCTTGCCTCGAGCACAAGTTGTCCGCTCAGGCCTGGATTTACCAGCGCCGCGAGTGCTACCACCGTGCCACGCAGTGCAAAGTCCACATGCAGGGACGACTAGGCCGGGCTGAACTCGTCACAGTAGTCTAGCTTCGGGGGCGTCCAAGACGGCCAAATCAGGTACGGAGATGGCTTGCAGGGCGATCAGGTTAGCGGATGGTGGTCACGTTGTGGACGGGAACTGTCTTCAAGGCTGTTTCGTCCTTCTTTTGTTCGCAAATGATGTTCTTTACACATTGTTGTCGTCGCCATGGCGAACGCTTTACGTTGCTCTCGTTCATATCAGCGTCTGGTTGTGCGCTGCGTGTTGGCAGCTGTCCTTGTCGCTGCAATACTCTGCTTTGGTAGCACTTGGCCACCTGTGGCGAGTGCCGATGGTCTGAAAGATGGTCACCATCTGAGCAGAGAATCATCAAACCACCAGGAGAGGCTCACCGAGGACAAAGCCATCGAGGATGCCAGCGTTGTTCAAATTCCATTGTCGCCAAAGGTTCAGGATGAAGTCGCTCCTCCAGCTCGTGCTCCATCAAAAGGACCAGTCGTCGCCGTTTCCGATCACCAGTGGACTGATTCAATCCGTCGCATCGAGGACTTGCTTGACGACGAGCTTCGCTCGAAGGCTCTCCTAGCACCTATCTCAGACACGGGAGAACCGCTACTACGAGATTTGACGCACCGAGTCAGAGCCTTCAGGAATGTCTTCAAGACTTGGGAAGAGCTTCATATTGATCCCAACGATGGTCAGTTGATACACGTACCCCATGGCCCTACGATGTAATCCTGACATATGCTAGGTACTATTCAACAACTATCAGCCATTCCTCGCCTTCGTTCCATGAAGTTGCCGTCTCACACACTCGCTCAAACAATCCGTAGCTACGACAGAATCCGGCACTTCATCACTACCTTCGCCCGGCGACTATTTCCGTGGACGATGATGTCCTATCCAGACCACATGTCATTGCATGCCAGCTTTTACAACGGTGGTCGCGGGATCGTATTTACTGCAGGCAACCGCCAGGCAGGAGAGCTTCTAACGGTCATCCCGAGTTTGAGGCAACTCGGCTGCAAGCTCCCCGTCGAAATTATGTACTTGGGCGACGAAGATCTGGACGAAGATATGCGAGACCGCCTCGAGGAGCTCGATGGAGTTGTGACACGAGATTTGAGACTCATGATCGAAGATGACGGATGGCATTTGGCAGGTATGTTTTTAGGTACGATCTCGCAAAGACGTTCTAGGCTGACTTTACCAAAAAGGCTGGGCCGCGAAAGCTTTCGCAATCCTCATGTCTTCGTTCCACGAAACAATCTTCATCGATGCGGATTCCTTCTTCTTGGTCGATCCTACCACGCTCTTCGAGGATGCGGGCTACCGCAAAACAGGTGCACTCTTCTTCAAAGACCGCAATGTGTCCCCCGAGAGCAAACGCGCCTGGATCAAGTCAATCCTGCCAGCCCCGATTTCCACCAACGTCAAGCACAATAGAATGTGGACAGGCGAGAGCGGACACATGCAAGAGTCAGGTGTGATCGTTGTCGACAAATGGCAACACTTCATTCCACTGCTCCTGGCGACAAGGCTGAATGGCCCTGACAGAGACGGCAACGAAGCCAAGGGCAAAAGAGGCGTGTATGACATGTTCTACGGCGACAAAGAGACCTTCTGGCTCAGCTGGGAGATGGCCGGTACCTCGGACTACACGTTCCACGGCGGCGTGGCCGGTACGATGGGCAAGCTTACTCATGTGCAACCTTCAGACCCTGAGAAGCCAGACGAAGAGCCAGTCACTGTTGACGGGCCCATGATCTGCTCGCCGCAACTCATCCATTTCGACCACGACGGCAAGCCACTGTGGTTCAATGGGTGGGTCGCTGCGAACAAGGACTACTTGCAAAAATGGCAGGAGTTCGATGCGTACCTCAAGGAGGAACCCGAGCAAGGCAGGAAGCCAAAGAAGGATGCATGGACTATCCACGCTGCAAATGTGGTTTGTCTAGAAGCAGCGGAGGCCAAGACGTTCAGTGCGCGAGATCAGACGACGCTGGATGGTATTTTGGAATTGGCGAAGAAGAATAGCGCGATGCTGGATAGTTAGCTCGCGAAGGCAAGTTGGCGTATCTGCAGCATTTTTAGTGAAATCGAAGTCGTCACAACAGTTCGGTATTGATAGCTCATGTTTTATTCGGTGGGAAACTATTAGTGAAGGTTAAACGGCAAGAAATACCTCGATGGTCAGTACAAAGGATCAGTCCACATACAAACGTTCCTCGTGGCGGGTAGGCTGTGAGGCTCAGGTTAAAGTCCCACATCGAAGGTGGAAATGTATCTGACAATGATCTGGAAACAATGTACGATTGCTACATGAAATCAATGACGACTGGTGTGAAGATTGATGCTCGGTTGTTTAACGGTGGTGGTAGTATGCGGCAACCTCTCACGTGCGCTTCACGTGCACGGCTTTTCAGTGACGGAATTCCATCAGCTTCGATGGCTTCAGCTCGCTCGGTGAGCGCTTTCGTCACTGCCGATTCGAATCATCACTCACGACGCCGCCGCCCGCCCCACAGTCCAGAACACATCATATTCTTTACCCTTGCCTGATCCTCTTCGACCCTTGCGACTACACACACATCACACAACCAACTACTGCAGCATCACTACTACTCCAACAACCAACTCATTCCCACCACACTCGAACACCACCACCAAACACCCCTCACAACACCTTCACGATGAGCGACTGGGACTCCGTCACCAAGATCGGCAAGAACGTCCGTGGCCCTGGTGCCGACCGTGAGACCACCGTCAGAGGCAAGAGTGCTCTCAACGCCGCTCAGCGCAGCGGTGCCATCCTCAGTACCGACAAGAAGTACGCCACCGCAAACGTAAGCTAGGAAACCAAAAATCCCTCAGCAACCAGCAACCCCACTAACACCCATATCACAGGCCGCCAGCGCCAACCTCGGTGGCCAGCGTCTCACCAAAGTCGACCGCGCCGACGGCCCCGTCGCCACCAAGAAGGTGCCCGAAGAAGTCGCAAAGGCCCTCATGCAGGCGCGCAACCAGCTCAAGAACCAGAAGGGCTCGACGATGACTCAGAAGGATCTCGCATCAAAAGCCAACGTCGACGTCAAGGTCGTTGCAGACCTTGAGCGCACCGGCGCCGACTTCCCTGCTATGGACGCTGTGCTCAAGCTTCAGAAGGCCGCCAACGTGCGTCTTACTGGCTCGAATATTGGCGCGCCCATGCTCGGCCCCAAGAAGAAGGCTTAAATTTGCGCCTTTCCTGTCTTTTTTTCCTTTTGGCATGACGACGACGGCGAAGAGCGCATGTGTATTGATGGCTAGCTAGCGAAAGGGATCCGGAGTTTGGGATATTTGTGAGCGTACAAGGCTTGAAAGAAAGGCGGACGGGCGTAGCTGCGCCCGTCTTTACGATAAATGCTCTATGAATGTTAACGCCTTTTCGAAGGAAACGTGATCTGTCATTCACCACCCATACCTCTTTCGTGAGATTGCATTTACAGCTACGTGTTTAGCTAAATAGATTTCGCTGCATCAAACAGCTTGGTAAAGCCCTCAGCAGGCGGCTGCAGCCAATTCCGCTCATCATACTCATTGCCACCCTCAATGCAGTGGAAAGTGTAGATCATCCTACCCTTCTGGCTCGTGTTCTTCTCACTCTTGTGCAAAAGGTTGCCGTGAATCAGCACCAGCGTTCCCGCCTTGACCTCTCCAAGATCATAAACTTCCTTCTTAACATCCTTGTCCTCCTCAAGTCCCTCGGGCCACTGCTGGCCCTCATTCTGCGCAAACGTAGTCCCCTTGCCGTCGTCCGACCGCACGAACCGGTCCCTAACCGGAGCGCGCTTGTGGCTTCCCGCCGCGAAGGACAGACATCCGTTCTCAGCGGTTGCGTCTTCGAGCGCGTACCAGAAGCCGACGGCAGAGGGCGGGTTGGTGTAGAGGAAGACGGAGTCCTGGTGCGGAGGCACACGGCCGCCGATCTCGGGCTGTTTGCAGATGATCATGGACTGGAGCACGCGCGGGTCTTTGAAGCTGAGATCGCGGGCGATGGCGGCATTTTGCTGGTTGATGGAGGCTTTGGCGAAGGAAGGGTTTAGGTGGTGCAGGTAGTGGCCGATTTTGTTGATGGCGCGGTGTTTGGGCTTGTTGAGGGCGCCGTTGGAGTCGAAGGCGTCTGGCGTAGGATGTCGTTAGATGGTGGTTTATATTGGCTCGGGACAATGCGCTTCTACATACCTTCTTCGAAGAAGAATCGCACCTTGTCACCGCTTTCCAGGAAGTAGCTATCGCCTACATGATCACTTTTCTCGCCTGTGGAGAACTTGGTCATGGGGTGGTCATCGAGGGAGAAGTCGTTCAGTAGACGAATTGACTCATCGTGTAGCTCCTTGACTGTATCCTGTGACAGAGCGTCGGGAATGAGCAGATAGCCATTGGTATGCCAGAATTCCAGCTGTTCTTTGGTGAGACCCGAAGACAGATCGCTGGAGGGCGGAGGGGAGACTCGTGAAGGTGCCATGGTAGTAGTGCTGCGGGTCGGAATACCCAGACAGAATAGTATCGAAAGTAAATGCCTTGAATGGGTAGCAGATAACGCCCACCACCACTGGGATCGTCATAGTCATCGCCCACGCGACACCCCACTTCCCTCTCCACAAGGACTCGGGCCCAATCTCCGGCAGAGCTGCGTGGCACAACGTGCAACAAGAAACCTACCTCGGTCTGCCTAATACATATAACATCTCACCAATTTCTCCAATGGATTCAGACGGCGCAGTCGTAGTGGCGCCAGCCTCACCGCCAATATGGCGATGGGTCCTTAGTTTCCTAGCTGTAGGCGCTTGCTGGGGCCTCACGACACCCTCTATGCGTTGGGCTGCGGTGATTAGAGACAAGCAACCTAGGAGGTGAACAGCAGCGGCCGTATCTCACATCAGATGCATCCTGGATTAGTCGAAAGACATGGAGTATCCTGTATGGTGTAATTGACATCCTTAAAAGAACCGCCTACGCAACACCTCTGTTGCTCAACGTGGCTGGATGCTCAAGTAGACGAGCTCCTCTTTTATGTGCGTATGACTGCTAACATTTGAAAAGGCGTGGTTCTTCCTTGTGATCGGCCAGGCTGGTACGGTGAATCGCAAGCATGTGTATCCAGTTTTCTGCCAATCTAACGTTTTCATACGTTCTCAAGCAGCTTCAATTGCAATGATATTTGTGACAAGAGGTGCAGCATAACTGTGACATATTCATGTGCGTAGATGTGAGCGTGGTTGGGCACTATTCCATTGCAAATTCTTTTGCATTCGAGATGAAGCACGAAATTTTCTGTATAGCGGTGAGAGCAACCCGCTATAGCCCACCGCCCTGTCCTTGACTATTCCCTGTTAAAGTGCACGAGTCGTGGTATTTGCCTCTGCCGTGAACGCGGCTCGAACAAGTCAATTACTTCAGCCAAAAGGCAGAGCCCAACCCCAGCCTCTCGCCTCCTTAGCACATGCATGAACGTACGCTAGACCAGGCGATCGATCTGGCAGATCATGTATAAACTTCTTGGTCCGTCCGCCGCAAAAGCAGCAAGAAAAGAACAAAAGCACAAAAGTAGAAGCACGATGCGCGCGAAGGATGGCACTCATGACGACAGTCGACGTCGGACGTCCGCGGAACGGCAACGTCTTTCATGCCGCTACGCACGCCCAGCTTCACGATTCCCGGCTCGACCGGGCGCTTTGCCATGCTCGCTGCGTAGGATACCCTTCGATCGCCCTGCAATGTTGCGTATGTATCGCGGCTTGGACGGCAGGAGCACGCTGTCGAAGTGTAGTGTCCAAGAGCCCTCGGCGGCGGAAGGTTCGCAGTGTGACGCGGTTGCGCTGGCGGGCTCACCTTGTCATCAGTGGCTATGTGGTCACAAGCAAGGCTGGCCTGGCCCGTCTTTTGATCATATGAGTGGGCTCAGACACCGCGACATTCGATTCAGTCGACTTTCGCTTCTAGAGTTTCTCATAATTGACCATACCTTCGCTTCTTACTACGTATACACAATAGACAACGAAATTTAACGATACGGTACCCTACGACAACGATATCGGCCCTCTAATATGACAAAACTACGACGCAGCGAAGAACACCCGCCGACGGCGCAGGAAAAACCAAAGATCACAGACCGAGTCCGCCACAGCACCTCATGGATAGTCGCGCCACTCATGTCCTATCCTCGAAACACATGGAATTCATGGGTGTTGACACCACTTTGGATCCTACAAATGTTCCTCATGACCGACTCGATCATCACCATCGGCATCTTGTGCTTCGAAGTAGAGGGACAGGGAACTAGAGTTGACGCGTAAGCTAAATCGTGCATATGAACATGCTATTGACTGCTAACTCAATCTAGAGGATGGATAGTCGCCCTCGCCTTCGTCTTCATCTGCATCCTTTTCACTGCAGCTGAGATTGGACTGTGGTTCGTCCGTGCCCTCCATCCGTGGACATATCTAGGACTCCAGATCTTCAAATCGACGTTCTGGATCCTGTACTTCATCATCGGCATCGCAACGACGGTCGTGCAACGAGTCATCGACTCCAGCCTGATCTGGTCAATCTGGAAGTATTGGCAAGCAGCTGGCATGGCTGCTTCTCTCGCAATCACGATTGCAGCACTCATTTACGGCTCTGTGGTTGTTCACAGGTACCGCAAATCTGGAGTTATAGCGGAAATGTCGTCGGAGAACAGGACGTACCGCAAGGAAGAGGAGTCGGATCTCAGCGACCGGCCCTCGTGGTCATCGTACAGGGCGTCTCGCGATGAGAAAGTCTGAGGCACCAACGATCAACGTACCTTCTTTCTTCCTAATGACAGCATGAATTTTTACGACTTCACCCACGCTATCTCGTCCTGATTACTTCCGTCATGAGTTTTCTTTTCCTAGCCTGCCTTGCGCAGACTGTTGTAATGCTCTCCGAGACCAAAGCCGTGCTTGTAGTATCCCAGCCATATCGCTTTGTCCCCGGCGCCGCCTTCGGGCTCGATCTTTTCCACTCGGCCGAAATCTTGTAGCACGTTGATCTCGACTCCGTAGCTCTTTGCGAGAGCAAGGAGCTCGAGTTGTCCGCCCCACTCGCCTGTTTCCCTGATCTTGCGCAAGTATTCTGGCAGAGGTTCTTCGAGGAAAGGCGCAAAATCGTCTGGGTGGTTCTCAATCCAGCCCGCAGCGGCAGAGCGTGTGGTCTTGTATGCAATCTCAGGCTGTGCGCCCGGAGCTGTGCCCAGCGGGATATCCAATTGTTCGAGCTGATCCGCAACAGCAGAGTATAGACAGTGTCCATCCGCGCGAATTTCTTTCTCTTGGAGACCGCGCTCTTTCATGTATGACAGCATGCGCTCGCGCTCTTGCTGCTTCATGTCTGGCAAGTTCTTGGCTTCCTCGGCGGCTTGTTTCGCTAGCTCTTCCTGTTCTGCTGCTCGCCGTGCCAGTCGCTCCTTTTGCCTGTTGGGTTTGCGCCCTTGTGAAGGTGCTGCTGTGCTGTTTGGTTGTGCGCCTGCTGCAGGCTGCTTTGGCACCGGCTCAGCGGATTTGGGCTCGTCATCGTCTTGTTGAAGTGTAAGGTCTTCTAGCTCATCGATAGGTAATTCGTCTGACTGGCTGGTAGGCTCGCCGTTCAACGCAGCAATCTCGTCTGCCTGTCGCTGTTTCAGATCGGCTTCCAGACGGTCGCACTCCTCGTTCACGCCCTTCCTCGTCTTCTTGCTGGCCTGCTTCTTCTTCTGCGTGACTCGGCTCTGGAGGTCGCGCTGCTCCTTGCGGTGCTTGGCCTGTAATTCCTCCATTGTTGTTTTGCGTATGTATGTGTGACTGAGACGGAACGGCGGAAGGATTGCCTTTCCACGTGAGCTGCAGCCCTAAAACTTTGTGAGAGGGTGATCTTTGATTGATTGGCCTGCTGGTTGCAGTCACTAGTGAATTGTCGCTCGCTTGTCATGGACACCTCGTCAGGGTCCATGCCTGACCATTCAGGTGTCTTTTTACACATACTCCCGCGACATGGTTTGGCCTATTGAGAAGATCGTCGTAGGTTGCCCATACTGAACCTTCCACTGCGCATACATAGTACGACTCGGGTAGTCTTATGCAATTATACGGTATATAAGGAGCGCTGACAATTGTCTGCACAGCTCCCGGCAGAGCGCGGGAGAACGTTTGCTCCTGTCCGAGACTTTCTCCTATGATTTTGGCGGCCACGCGCTCTACATATCATGAATTGAATATATCATTTTGTTATTGACCAGTATCGGTACGGAATACTAAACGTTCCGACAGCATCGAACAGAAACGCCACCGCCCAGCATGATGCTCTCCATGTCAAAGACCTCGATCTTCGCTCTCAACACCGTCGTTTTTACGCTCGCCTTGGTCCAGGTCCTTCGCTCGCGAACCGAACACCACCCAAGAGTTCACCCAACAGAGATCGTGGGGCTCATCTTTGCCTCCGTTATTCACACTGTTGGTCTGGTGCTCTTCGTTGTCGGCCTCCCACGTCCGACTGCCGGCCGCGCACTTGTCGTCGCCGCCAGCGTGATCAACGCCACGGTACTGCTGGAACTACTCATTGGAGGCTCGAATGTCGCCTTGTACTCTTATCTGGTGAACGCTCTGTGGCTTGCTGAAATTGCTATGGTGGGTTACATTTTCGTCTACGGCGAAGCTGCCGAAGCGACTGGCACCGCTGAGTGCAGGCCTTTGTTGGAGGACTTGCAGGGCATGGAAGGCCAGTTGGATCAAATTGAGAAGAGGATTGCCGAGTTGAGGACTTTGGTGAGGCAGCAGGCTAGTGGATCGTCGCCTTGAGGGCGGGTACTTTTTGGAAGCTGGCGGTGTTTCACATATCCATTTCAGGCATACATTGGTCAAAAAGACCGAGCATCCAAGACTTATACAAAACTGACTGTAGCGCCTTAGTCGTGTTCTTCCATGAACAGGCATTTGACCAGATTTAATTGAACTCGGCTCAGAAAGGCATGGATATTTGCATGCACAACAACCGAACAAGGACTACATGCACACTTAAAGCAGCGCATTATATCCAAATCGCGTCCTCTGGTGCCGGCATCGGAGGGTTGGCTTTCAATCTTGGGGTTGGAGCTGGGATCGAAAGTATTGGGTGGGAGAAGACACATGTGGTACTCGCCGTCACTACCCTGGTCATGAACCTCTCTTGCTCACTTCTCATGAAAGATCGCAACAGGTTGATCATGCCGCACAAGCGCAGCTTTGACTTGCGACAGCTCGGACACATCTCTACATGGCTAATCATCATCTGGGGCTGGCTTACCGAGCTCGGATATGCCATGCTGTTGTACTCGCTACCGAACTATGCTATGTCTATCGGGCTGACAGCGCATCAAGGCTCCGTCGTTGGCGCGATGCTGAACTTGGGACTTGCGTTAGGTCGTCCGCCTATTGGCTACTGGTCAGATACCCTTGGACGCATCAATGTCGCTATCTTCATGACCGCTCTATGCGGGATATTCTGTCTCGCTATCTGGGTGCCCGCAAAGTCATACTCTGTGCTCATCGTTTCCGCTCTTGCAAGTGGCACGGTGACCGGTATATTCTGGGCTACAGTTGTTCCCGTGACAGCTGAGATCGTCAGTATGCAGAGGCTCCCACTCGCCTTCGGGATGATCTGTCTCCCTTTAGTTCTGCCCACAACGTTCGCTGAAGGGATCGCCTTGGAGCTAGTCTCCACCTGCGGATACCTCACAGCACAAGTCTTCGTCGGGCTGCATGTATCTTCTGGGTGCGGCAAGTGTTTGGGGGCTCCGCTCCTGGAAGATGCGAGAACTTGACGAGGATGCCGAGAGGGAGCACGAAGGGCGGTCGTCAATTCCAGTTAGATCTGTCAGGTCGCATGAGCGAACATGGCTCACGCTCAGAGGATTGCTGTCGCTGCAGAAAGTTTGATTGAACAAGCAGCTTCGAGCTATGACTTTACTCATGTATCAGGGATATAGATCCAAGACTATCATGCTTTTCTTTAGACTCTCCTAGGGGTATGCGTATCAAGACTGACCAGGAAGATCCAGGTATATATACTCATTTGGAAATTATAAGCAAATACAAAAGCTGACAAACATCCTTTTAAAACCACATACTACAAACAAATTGTCACTGGCTAAACGATTTTCAGAGAACGTAATTGTTCGATCAATGACTGTGGATTGGTTTTCATACATTATACCATTAAGCTGTGATCATATCTCATGCTGAGCGTTTACTTTCCAACGGATCCGTCGCTGAACTTAGCGCCAGAAGTGTCATGGATCTTGTTGGGGACTGCATCAATTAGCGAAGACGTTCTCAATGATTTCAAAACCACGGCCATCAACATACCAACTTTCTCAACCTTTTCTGGGAGACCTTCTTGCAAAGTCTGAGGTACGTGTGACTTGCCAGTTGCGTGGCTGACCTTGCCGGTCTGTGGGTTGCTGCCGGTGTCGTGGACTGCATCAGGCAGCTTGTCCTCGACGTGCTTTGGGGCCTGCCAAGAATTAGCACCTTTGAAAGTAGAGCTTGTAGTGGTGTTCACCTTGTCCTGGACAGTGCCGGGTACAGAGGACTGAGTGGCGTGTGATGCGCCTACTACACGTTAGAAATTATCGCTTGAAGTCGAAAGTGCAACCGGGCACGTACCCTGTCCCTTCTCATTGGTAAGGCCGTTGGGAATGTTGGAAGACATGATGTTGTTGGTTTGATAATAGAAAGGTTGTTGCGGTTGTGATGGGTTGAGTGATGTTGGAAGGGAAAGTTTATCTTGAAGCAAGCGAATTTATGCTTACTTATACCTTGAAGCCACAGCTACAGATGCCACATGTCGTCTCTCATTGT
Organism: Cladosporium sp. BSL10; assembly: GCA_001553865.1. NCBI lineage: Eukaryota > Fungi > Ascomycota > Dothideomycetes > Cladosporiales > Cladosporiaceae > Cladosporium > Cladosporium sp. BSL10. Next base: position 192,283 of record LJJI01000096.1, on the reverse strand, counting down.
GCCGTCATTGTTGATCAAATGACGGCAAATGGCGAAATACAATGCGTGAATGCGAGAGTGCGAGGATGCGAGCAAAAGTCATGACGTGGAACGCATGCGCAGCAGTTCCTGTGGAGTCTGGACTCTGGAGTCGCTTGTTCGGGACGAAACGCATGTGGCCCTTCGACCAAGATGTTCCCATCCTTTGATCCACCTACGTGGCGGAGCAGGGTCGTCTTGGTGTTGTGGCGATTGAGGGTGGCTCGAGGGATTGTAGTTCATAAGTCTAGACCCTTTGGATGAACGAATATACTGACTCTAAACATTTGCCGTCCATTGAGCGTCTATGTTTGGACACATAAGACACTGGTGATCCGTAGCAGATCCCAAATATGAGGTACTGTAGGAGGCACCTGCTATCGTTGTGCCTGCTTGACCCGTTCTTGTTCGTGATCTTGAGACATGGCACTCGTTTCGAACGCGTACCTCTGGATCCAAGCGTCCAGGGTCAACTTCAAACGTCGTGTTCTCGTCATCGTGGCGCACAAGAACAATACTGCATCATCAACATGTGGCTGAAGCTGATTCCAGTTGGTAGGGTCCTGGTAAACCTGATACACGTTATGCGAGGGGTTTACTCCGCTCTGACGAGTCGATATGCATCACTCCATGTAGGAGGATATGCTCAAACATTCCGAAGAACATCAAATTACACCATCTGATGCAAGATCACGAACAGCGGATTTCGGAGTCATCGCCGTGTCATACAAATGCGTACAAGTGGCCGCGTGATCATTTCGGTCGTTCAATGAGTGAGTGCAGACCTGCTCCTCGCATCTCAATAATTCCTTTGGGATCACTGTGAAATATCATTAGGCTTCGCTATCGACACTTCTGCCAACCGCTGAAACACCATTTGTATCATGAACACAGCCGTACGCAATTGAATGGTTCGGTGGAGAGTGACCATACTCTCACCCTCTATAAGGATGATCATCCGGTCCTAAACGGCAGTCGCCTGTGCAGCCGCATACTAATTTCGACAAAGTCCGCCTCGTTCTCTGGCGTGATGATGGCATGTCTGATAAGGAAGTCGACCAAAACCGCAGCCGAATCGGGTTTGAATTCCTCACGTAGTAACGCTGCCTGCAGTTCTTCAACACTCATCAAAGTGAAGCTGCTAACCTCTTCGTCGTGTGGCTTAGGAGTCACGTCTTCCGGCAGCTCGATGTCATACACATACACGTAGTCCGGCGTCACCAATCCTTTCTCACCAGGGAAGGCATCCCCCGTAACGTTCATATGAGAGATGACTCCTCTGCACCGAGCTCTCTGGCGTATGAGGTCTTCTGGCAGAGATGCCTCCTCGTCTGCTTCTTCCACGATTGTCTGAAAGGGCGGGACGCCGGACTTTACGCCTCCCGCAACAGTTGTGTCAAGCATGTTGGGGTATGTGTACAAGTGAGCAGACCGACGTGGCACCCAGACTTTCATGCCGTCTTTGTCCACGCGGTAAGCAACAAGATGTGCGCCTCTGGTGGTCAGGCCAAAAAGAGCGGTAGCGAACCGCTCGACGTACACTGGTTGACCGTACCTTGCACCGACCACCGCGAAGGGCTCACTGTGGCGGCCGTCCAGTACGTGGAATAGATTCTGCTCGATGCATGTAGTCACAACTGCCGAGAAAGCTGCGTTGATCGCATCTGCGGTGTCTTTGCCATTTGAGTTGTCAAGCACTGTGACTTTTCGGGGATGACTGTGCTGAAGGTCGAAATTGGCCGTCCATGGCATTTTTTGGACGACCTCTGGTAGCATGTACCCATGGGGCTTGTCATCGTTCGGTAAGTAGAGCTGGTAATATGAATCTGCTGCCGAACCGTATGGGAAACTGAATTGCAGTCAGCGTTTGATCTAAGAACAAACACTGTATTATGCTTTGCATACTCATCCGCCGACGCAACGATTGACAGAAACGTGGTTTGAGCCTTCATGTTGATGAAGGGGCAAAAGTGGTCCATAGCAGGTATTTAGAACACAGAAAATACGACGCTGAGCCTCGAGGTGACACCTCAGAGTCAGGCAGACGATTATTGGAGGTGACACGATCGAAGTAGGGATCATGAAATGGGGTAAGTAGGGTTGGGTGTTTTCGATTGAACTTGAGATCGTGGAAAATCACGTGATCTTATCTTCACCATCCAAATCCCCCGCAGTCTGAAGTCTAAACCAACGCCACCGCCATCCTTGTCCCCTCCCTGCGGAGACAGGAGGACCTAAAGGCTTCGGCAATCATGGCGGCTGAACTGCCACTCCACTTGGACTGAAGAGCAAAGCACGCCTAAGGCAAGTGCCTGGTATGGACTAATTTAACCCTGATTCCTAAGCCTTTTGACCATGTAGGTTGTTCGTTTCATTTTGTATATATTCACAGTTCCAGTCATTTGGCCACATATCACACATACACGCTATACATACATCTCATCTACAGGGCAATTGGAAAGCAAAACACATAGATCTCAAGCCTCTAGGAGCATCTGATTGGAGGGAGCCACAGAAGGATGACCACAGACACCCTCCCCAATGGCAACTCGCCACGCTCAGCACCACCAAGCCCCATCATAGAAACGCCCTACCTCATCGTCGGCGCCGGCCCAGCAGGAGCCTCTCTAGCCTGCTTCCTCGCCTCCCACGGCCTAACAGGAATCCTGATCTCCGCCGCCGCCGGCACTGCGAAGGAACCTCGCGCGCACATCACCAACCCCGCCGCGCAAGAATGCCTCCGCGACATTGGCCTCGACGACGCCGTGGTGGCCGAAGGCACGGCGCAGGTCAACATGTCGCACACGCGCTGGTGCCACGACATGGCCGGCGAGGAGTGGGCGCGGATCCACAGCTGGGGCAACCAGCCGGAGCGCCACGGCGAGTACGCAGCGGCGAGTCCGTGTAAGCATGTTGATTGTCCGCAGACGATTCTGGAGCCTATTCTCGTGAACCGCGCGCGAGTAGAGGGGTGGAAGATCCGCTTTGACTCGGCGTTTGTCGAGTACTCGCGAGAAAGTTCTGACGGACCTATTACGTCTACTATCCAGGACACTCTGACTGGACACAAGTACCAGGTGCGCAGCAAGTACCTTTTCGGCTGTGATGGTGGTCGAAGCCAGGTCATGAGACAGCTGCAGATTCCGCTTAAGAAGGAACCGGGCCAGGGCCTTGCTATCAATGTGCATGCGCGTGCGGATCTGAGCAAGCATATGAAGCACAAGGAGGGTGTGCTGCATTGGACGTTCCAGCCTGAAATCGACCATCCTGCTTGGGCTTGGAGCGTTATTGTCCGCATGGTCAAGGCTTGGGACGAGTGGATGTTTATTGTACTGCCAGAGCCTGGATTTACTGATTTTAGCGTGAAGCCTTCGCATGAGGAGGTGCTTAAGCGTATGAAGCAGTGTGTTGGAGATGACAGTATTGACGTTGAGATTTTGGATGTGTCGAAGTGGTATATCAATGAGATTGTGGCAGAGAGGTACAGTGATGGAAACATCTACTGTCTGGGCGATGCGGTTCACAGGCACCCACCGGGTAAGATACATCTTGGAAAGACGCTTTTCGTGAGACGCATTAGCTAACGTTCTTGCAGTACGTCAATCATCTGCCCTAGACCGGCACATGGAAACAAATCGCAATCTCATTCTTTTAGAGATTATTTGACGACGCGTCCAAGTCTCCTTTTTTGAAGGTAGTATCCGACTGATCAATGATAATAGTTCAACGGACTCGGCAGCAACACCTGCGTCCAAGACGCCTTCAACCTCGCCTGGAAAGTCGCCTACGTAGAGAAAGGCCACGCGGACCCGAGACTCCTATCAACTTTCAGCGAAGAGCGCCAGCCCATTGGCGAAGGCGTTATCACGCGCGCAAACCAAGGCCTGCGAGACCACGTCCCCGTCTTCGAAGCTCTCGGTGTATCACCGGATTTGCCCAAAGAGGAGCGTATCCGCCAACACGCCGAACTATCAGCCGCCACGCCCGCCGGACGCGAGAGGAGAAAGAAGCTCAAGGAGACCGTCGCTTACACCGCCCATGAGTTCGGCGGTATCGGCATTGAGATGAACCAACGTTACGAATCTTCAGCCGTGTACACGAAAGATGAGAAAGAGGCGCGCAGACCTCCACCTTCAGACCCCGTGCTGCAATATCAGATGAGCACATTCCCAGGTTCCAGGCTTCCGCACGCGTGGATAAACACGCGCAAACCCGGCAAGCCCATCTCTACGATCGATCTTGCAGGGCACGGTGCGTTTGCTGTTCTGACTGGCATTGGTGGCGAGAAGTGGAAGACTGCTGCGGGAAAGACTGCCAGCAAGTATGGAATCAAGATGAACGTGCACAGCATTGGCTGGACGATGGATTGGGAGGACATGTACGGCGACTGGGCCGAAAGGAGGGAGATTGAGGAAGATGGCGTGATTGTGTGCAGGCCAGACAGGACGATCTGCTGGAGGAGCATGGAGATGAGGGAGGATGCGGAGGCGGCGTTGGAGAAGGCGGTGGGGAGTGTGTTGGGACGAGAGTGATTGCGTGTACAGAAGCGTTTGTACATAGGCTTGTAAAGGATGTATGACCATCTAGGTAGAAACACCCTGATGATAAATACAAGGGCCTATCAGCCAGCATAATTGTTCAGATGGACAAGCATAACACGGTCAATGCACAAAGAGCAAGAGGAGCTGTCGACTCGCACAATTTCCACTAGCATGGTAGCAGGGTTGGACAACCTTTCTCAATACTCATCGTCACCGCTCATTGAACGGATGCCGGAGCCTCCTTATCATCCACGGCACGCAGCTGCTTATCCTGGTTACTGTAAGGCGGACCGCCCCAACCAAGGGCGGGGTGAGGTGGTTGAAACGACGACATTGATTATTGCGTTTGCACGTGTCGCACAACATCGGCCGCGGGCAAGCAAGCTGATATATCTATAGGGTAAGCGGTACATCGAATAGACTTTATAGGGTAATCGAATATGAGTTATAGGGTAAACGGGGCCAAGTTATAGGGTAATTGAGACGCCATATCAAGTCAGCTCTCCCCGCCATGCCGCTGATATGCGACTCCACCCGCGAATCATCACTTCGTTTCGGGCGACAATGCAAACCTCCCGGCCTCACCCTCGCCCTTCCACCACGCCCTATGCGCGCAGGTAGAGTTGCCCATCCCCCCTCACCTCCCATTCCAATGTTTGTGCGGCGAGTCCAGCGGCTTGCGAGGCCAAGTATACCTCCATTCCCTCTTCCCACCTCTTCTTTGTCTCGTTCTGCTATCTCCATCTCTCCTCGTGCTGCCATACGCCCCTCCATACAAACAAACACAAGAACAACGAGAACAATGGTTACCGCCACCAACGACGCTCCTGCCCTCGCGCAGCACGACATCGAGCAAGAAGCCCACCACCAGTCCAATGGCAACGCCAAAGTCAACAACTGGTCCCATCCAGGCCCGGCAGCCTTTGATTTCCGCAGTATGCCTCACAAGCACCACCCATTGAAGAACCAATGGCCCTCAAACTAACCCTGCCACCCTCCAGGCGACATCGTCACCACGCCCACCGCCCGCATGCTCGCCGCAATCGCCAGCACCACCCTCCTCGACGATGTCATGGACGGCGGCGCCGACCCAACCACAAACTCCCTCGAAGCCATGATCGCCGAAATGACCAACAAGGAAGCCGCCCTGCTCGTCTGCTCCGGCACCATGGGCAACCAGGTCGCCATCCGCACCCACCTCCTCAGCCCGCCCCACAGCGTCCTCACCGACCACCGCAGCCACATTCTGGAGTGGGAAGCCGGCGGCGTGGCCGCCCTCTGCGGCGCGCTCGTCAAAGGCGTCGTTCCTAAGAACGGGAACTACCTCACCCTCGAAGATGTCCAGGCCAACACTGTCCTCAGCGACGACATCCACGCTTGCCCGACCCGCATGATCAGCCTGGAGAACACGCTCGGCGGCGTCATCACTCCTCTCGCTGAGTGCCAGCGCATCGCCGCCTGGGCCCGCGAGCACAAGATCATCATGCACCTGGACGGCGCGCGACTGTGGGAAGCCGTGGCGGCGGGCGCAGGCTCGCTGAAGGACTACAGCGACTGCTTCGACAGCATCTCGCTGTGCTTCAGCAAAGGCCTGGGCGCACCCATCGGCAGCATCATCGTCGGCACCAAGGCTTTCAGGACGCGCGCGAGGCACATCCGCAAGATGATCGGAGGCGGCATGAGGCAGGCTGGTGTGGTCACTGCGCCCGCGAGGGTGGCGGTCGAGGACACTTTCCTTGGAGGCAAGCTGAAAGCCAGCCACGTGCGGGCGCGCCAGATTGCGGACATGTGGCAGGGATACGGAGGCAAGTTGACGGCGCCGACGGAGACGAACATGGTTTGGTTTGACCTTGCGGCTGCGGGCACGGACGCGAAGAAGTTCATTGAGGATGGCGAGAGGGCTGGGTTGAGGCTTATGGGTGGTAGGTTGGTGGTGCACTATCAGATTGGGGACGAGGCGATTAGGAGGTTGGACGATTTGATGCAGGTCGTGCTGAAGGGCAAGAAGGCTAATGGTAAGGTGGAGGTGGGCGCCGAGAAGCTGGTGGCTGACGTTGCTGGTGACTGCCCTTGAGAAGATACATCGATCAGCGGTGCTGTGAATTCACGCACAGCGTTTGATCTGACCGAGATCCAATACGACTGACGAAAAGTGAGTATATTATAGATACATGGATGGTACATGCGGCCTCTAATCTACGTTTGCGACCTGCTCTTCCTTTCTTCAGTGGAGTCCATGATATTCTACTTGACATTGCAAAGAAAACAGAGATGTGGCTGTTTGCTTCTTCCCTTCGCAGGCTCATGAGCTTGGTCCGATCCTTCAATTAGTTGAGCCATGCGCTCCCAAGCACGTTTCGACTGTACCTGGGATTAATTACAAGAACATGGCAAACCCAGCTCCGACAATGCCGAGTGCAATGCTCATCTGAGTTCCGCTGTTGAAAGGCGCTGCAAGGCCAGTGTAAGTTGGCGGCGAAGTGACATCGGCTGTCGGCGTGCCAGTCAAGGTCAGTGTCAGGACACTGGTGGCATTCTGCGAGTCGGGCGACGAGATCGAGGTCTGGGTGCCGTTTTGCGAAGGTGCGGTGCCGTTGCCCGAGGAAGAGCCGTTGCTGGAAGCAGTGATGGAGGATGACGGGAGAGTAAGGGTGGGCTTCAAGTTGCTGCTGGTGGTGCTGAGGATAGACGTTCCGGTGGCGTCGGCGGTGTCGGTCAAGCCAGTTCCAGTAGAGGCGGCTGCATCTGAGGAGAACGGCCAGTGGAAGGGAATGGAGGAAGAAGAGTCAGTTCCTGACGAGGTTGGACCCAGGCCGTGGTAAGGAGCCGATGAAGGGTAGACCGTGTGTGTGGAAGACGAGCCTGTCTCGAGAGAGACGGGGCCCGGACCCCAAATAGGGGCAGAAGAAGAATTGACAGCGCCTGACGAGGACGACTCGCTAGCAGGTTCATCTTCATCATCGTCCTTGCCGCAAGAGGTCTGGATGTAGGCACGGGCAGCTGTTTTGAAGCGAGTCAGCTGCGTGAAGCATCGAGAAAAGAGCAAAGCAACACACCGTCAAGCTCATTACGGCAGGTCAATCTCGCACTGCGTCCACCACGGAAGACACACTGGCCATTGCTCAGAGTGCCGATGTCAGTACCGGCCGCCTCGCCGAGACAGTCCTCCTCGGAAAAGAGCATGATCCTGCAACCATTGCTGGCTCTGATGCGAGAGACTCCCACAGGAAGGAAGCTCTTGAAACCGTAAGGGCTGGTGGCACAAGTACCATCGAGGGCCAGCGTGACGGAAGAGCTCTCTTTGTCGGCATTGGCAGGTCCGTAAGCTTGCTGGCAAGCGTACTCGGCCTTGGGAGAGAAAGCCACGTCCAGGCTGGCGATGAGGTTCTGCGTGGCGGGAGGGTTGTTGCAGGTCGTGGAGAGGCAGGGGGTGAGCTTGCTTAGGGCGTCATCGGCACAGAGGTTGGTGCCGACTCGTGTCAGGCAGGCTTGCTGAGACTGGTGTCAGTTGATCGGTTACGGCAGGCGGATGAGGTGGAAGAGAACGTACAAGGCACGTCGGAATGCCCTGCTGGGCGGTGGCCGTATGGAGGACGGCGAGGCCTGTGAGGAGGAGCTTGAATGCCATTTTGAGTAGTGCGTGGTGGTTTGCGAGTGGAGTTCGGGAGCGCGAGGTGTCAGTAAGTGAGCGGACGGGTGAACGAATGGATGTCCTGCAATGGACGGTGTGTTGATGTGTTGAGGAGAAGAGGTTTGCAAAGGGACGGAGATGCAAGAGTATATCTGCGCGGGTCACCTCATGCTTGCCTCATCCAAGCCTGATGCATCTGTGCGAGGAAGCTACAGTACTGCTGAGCGCTGGAAGGAATGGAGAGGAAGGGGGTGTGTGTGGAAAGAGCACCTGTGAAGCTTTGAGCCACAAAGTACCTTACTGTCTGAGTGAAATGTATACTTGGGAGTTGTTAGGCTGTTAGGCGTAGGTAAGCTTGTACATCGTTTTCTGGTCCACATACCTTAATTCATATGCTATCGTCCTCGATTCTGATGACCGAAATCAGAATGCCAGCCGTTGAGATGCTATGAGTTCTGCTTGACCATCCAGATGGCCAGCGTGCAAGTACTTTAATCTCGACAACGCTCTTGGCTACCGTTGAGACACTGCGCAGACAGACTAAACGTAGCGATTGTAGGTTCAAGTACAGCATAGACTTATGATATTCGCGACAAATAAGTTCAGATGATTGTGAAGAAGTGAGTCCAACGATAGTCTTTGCTGGTACTGGCTCAAGGTACTTCCCACTGAGGTGTCTGTTTGCTTCCAACATCCAGCCTTGTCCACTCTAAAAGAGATCCACGAAGCATCTCAACAGCGATCTTGCCTGATATGCGCGCAAATGGCGGCTATACTATTCATCCGAAGGCCTTGTGTTTAACAGATCTAGAGAGAGATTGTCTGGCAAGAGTCATATGAGAGACGCGTAGGTCGTCGCCTTCAACAAAGGTAACCGATGTTCCAGCAGTAAGACACATGCAAAGCCTTCCATGAGCAGCGAGGATAGTGGACATATCGAGTTCCACAATCAACTCTGCGGAAGTGCATTCATCCAGAAATTTGGGTCATAAGTCTGCGCGCATCTGAGGACTCCTTGCTAGTGCCATCGCATGTAGACATACCTACATTGGATCCGTCTGCCTTCGAGATGTCAGCAGGTTGATACAAATATCTTTAAAAGACACTTAGTACTACCGGGAAGTACAGCTTTACAAGTATCAGTCTCATTATTAAGATGAACCTTGAGTATCTTTTTTAGACTCGTGTCAATGTTCAATGTTTCAGACTTGGTAGGACGAAGAGAAAAATATATTCATATGGCAAGACGAGACAAAGATGAACTGAACGATATCATGCCTCTTCCCACAACACTTCCAATTACTTTCTATAAGCAGAGCAAATACATTTCCACATACAACCAGACGTCTGGAAAAAGATGCTCCGCACAGATCCGTGTATCACCGACAACGTTTCCTCGGTACGAAGTAATACAAAATGCTGATTGGCCGCGATCGCCGGCGAGAATGCTTCCCTAACTGTCCTGGTGCACGCCCGCGGATTCCAGCATCATCGAACTTCACACTCGCTGCCGGCATCGACGCCTCCTCGAATCTCCCCTCTCTTCACCTTATACCCTACGGCGAGGTTGTCGTGTGTCAATTGCAACAAATCTCCACTCCTCCTCCTCCTCCACCACCACCACCGCCATGTACTCCTCCGGCATGAGGCAGTTCGGCGCCGCCTCGAGGCTCGCGCGCCAGCTCCAGGTCCGCAACTTCTCTCGCACCGCACCCGCAAAGAAGATCATTACGCCCAACGGCCCTCTGCGCGCAAAGGAGGCCTCTCCTCTCCTCAACAACAAGTACCCCATCATTGACCACGAGTACGATGCGCTCGTCGTTGGCGCTGGTGGTGCCGGTCTCCGTGCTGCCTTCGGTCTGGCCGAGGCGGGTTTCAACACTGCTTGCATATCGAAGCTCTTCCCCACCAGATCACACACCGTCGCCGCCCAGGGTGGTATCAACGCTGCGCTAGGAAACATGCACAAGGACGACTGGAGGTGGCACATGTACGACACCGTCAAGGGTTCAGATTGGCTCGGAGACCAGGACGCCATCCACTACATGACCAGAGAGGCGCCTGCGTCCGTCATTGAGCTCGAGAACTATGGCTGCCCTTTCTCGCGAACAGACGACGGCAGAATCTACCAGCGTGCGTTCGGTGGTCAGAGCCAGGACTACGGAAAGGGTGGCCAGGCCTACCGCTGCTGCGCCGCCGCCGACCGTACCGGTCACGCTCTTCTGCACACTCTCTACGGCCAGTCGCTCAGGCACAACACCAACTACTTCATTGAGTTCTTCGCCATTGACCTGATCATGGAGGACGGCGAGTGCAAGGGTGTCATCGCCTACAACCAGGAGGACGGCACTCTCCACCGCTTCCGCTCTCACCACACCGTTCTTGCCACTGGTGGCTACGGTCGTGCCTACTTCTCTTGCACTTCTGCTCACACTTGCACTGGTGACGGTATGGCCATGGTTGCCCGTGCCGGTCTCCCCAACCAGGACATGGAGTTCGTTCAGTTCCACCCTACCGGTATCTACGGCGCTGGTTGCCTGATCACTGAGGGTTCTCGTGGTGAGGGTGGATACCTTCTCAACAGCGAGGGTGAGCGCTTCATGGAGCGTTACGCACCCACTGCCAAGGATCTTGCTTCTCGTGACGTTGTCTCCCGCTCCATGACCATGGAGATCCGTGAGGGCCGTGGTGTCGGTCCCGACAAGGACCACATCTACCTCCAGCTTTCTCACTTGCCCGCCGAGGTCCTCCACGAGCGTCTCCCCGGTATCTCTGAGACCGCCTCCATCTTCGCTGGTGTCGACGTTACCAAGCAGCCGATTCCTGTGCTCCCCACCGTCCACTACAACATGGGTGGTATCCCCACCAAGTACACTGGTGAGGTCCTCACTGTCGACGAGTCCGGCAACGACAAGGTCGTCCCTGGTCTCTTCGCTTGCGGTGAAGCCGCTTGTGTCTCCGTCCACGGTGCTAACCGTCTCGGTGCCAACTCTCTTCTTGATCTTATCGTCTTCGGCCGTGCCGTCTCCCACACCATTCGCGACAACTTCTCGCCCGGCAAGCCCCACAAGGAGCTCGACGCCGGCGCTGGTGCTGAGGCTATCCAGACTGTCGACCAGATCCGCACTGCTGATGGTCCCAAGAGCACCAACGAGGTCCGCAGCGCCATGCAGAAGGTCATGCAGACCGATGTCTCCGTCTTCAGGACTGAGGAGTCTCTCCAGGAGGGTGTCAAGAAGTAAGTTTTGTCATGTTTCTCTGATACGAAATTCAAATAACTAACAACCATCTAGGATCAACGAAGTCGACCAGATGTTCTCCCAGGTCGGTACCAAGGACCGCAGCATGATCTGGAACTCCGACCTTGTCGAGACCCTCGAGCTCCGCAACTTGCTCACTTGCGCCGTCCAGACCGCCGAGAGCGCTGCCAACCGCAAGGAGTCTCGTGGTGCCCACGCCCGTGAGGACTACCCCGACCGTGACGACGAGAACTGGATGAAGCACACGCTCTCATGGCAGAAGAAGCCCCACGGCAAGACCGAGCTCGGCTACCGTGCGGTCACTGGTACTACTCTTGACGAGGCAGAGTGCAAGGCTGTGCCTCCTTTCGCGAGAAAGTACTAGATTCTGAGAGCGTGTATGTATGTGGAGGGAAGGAACTTCTTGTGTACAGTTTAGCAGCTTTTCTTGACAAAGGGGTGTTGATAGCGAATATCGTATTGTTGATTGTTTCAAAAGAATCTGGAGGTTGTTTCTCATGTCCTAGAACTGTGATCAATGCCCAGATTTCATGCTCACAGTTCTTTGTGGTCTGTCATCACAGCCTTTCTGAACCTCGTTCTTCAAGTGCAATTGTGACGATTATGCGAATCCTTGATTAGTCCTATATCACCACATCGCACCCTGACGTTCTCATGCTTCCGTCCTAAACCGGTCTGTCGGAAACAATCGAATGAGAATCAATTCCCCAATATTATTAACATTCCCCAGCCACTGAACTCTTGGAGGATCAACGGCGACCCGCTGTCTAGCAGGCGGGGCTCACATTAGTGCTTGACTAAAGGCATCCAAGCTTGCCCTGTCTGAGACGACGATCGAGCGAGCAGATTTAGCGAATGTTGAGCGCTGCAGTGCTACCTGACAATCTCACTATCCTAGACTCTCTCTATCTTACCTACATATAGACTGATCGATCAATTGATTGGCTGGGGGACCATTCGCGATACAATCTTGGCCACACGTTGATTTTATACTTTCCAGCCCTCCAAGAGCTTGGTCTCGGTGCTTCTTTTCATCAATCCTGGTTCAACAATCCTACCAAATTTCAGACTCACCCTGCCCTACGAAGACCACATACATCGAATCCCCCTCGTAGCGCCCAACAACCCTTGTGCGACGTGAGGCCTGCATAGCGCCCACAGGCTCATCCTCGGCGGACCCAACCAGCAGCACGAACAGCGCAGCAACGATGCAGCGCAGCGCCGCCAACCCGTCTTTCCACTCCGCCCGTATGACTGCGGGCGCCGACAGCGACGAGGATAGCGAGTCTGATCTTGCTGTCTCTTCCGCCGACGATGCCAGCGACGCCGAGGCGAACGAGCTGAGACACGAATCAAGCGGGCTCTCGCGCCGCGCGACCGCAGACCTCGAGGACGAACGACTCGCGCGTGAAGGCGCTGACCGCGCGGAGGGAAGAGAGGGCAGATTGCCTGAGGATCCATTGTCGAGGAGCTTGACGCTGGATGGCGAAGGGCCGGTCCTGTTAAACCGTGACAAGCAGAAGCGCACCACGCACTACAACTACCAGCTCGAGAAGCAGATGAGCCACGTTGAAGCGAAGCAGTTCTACCAGAACAAGCGTGGCATGGGCAGCTCGGCCAACTTCGACGAGCTGCAGCAGCAGCAGGGCCGCAACCCGGGCAGCTTGGTTGCGAGCCCAGTCACCAAGAGCAGGACTTTCTCGAGCTACGCGGGCGGTGACGCAAATAACTTCTCTCGCTCAGGTAGTCTGAGGAGCTTGCAGAGCGCGGCAAACGCTGGTTACCAGAGTGCGTTGCCGCTCGCTATGAGCGATCCGAATAAGCATCCCAATGCTCCACACGTACAAACACCTGGCTTGGGACTCTTCGAGCAGCCACAATACCCAATGCCTCCTCAGCCCGGTCCACCCAACGCCGACATGATCCAGAAGGGCAAGGAGAAGTACTACAAGGCTGATCGCGCAGCCGAGGCGCACGACCACCACCCTGGCTTGCCTCACGAGGCGAAGCCGCTTCTGGAGAAAGAGGGAATCCATGGTGCAGGCGCTGGTATTGGAATCGAATCTGCGAATGACAGCGGCGTTACGACGGAGCTGCAGACAATTTACAGGAACATCCAGAACGTGATGGATATCCGACACAAGTACATACGCCTCTCGCTGCAAGGGCCTGAGGACAACCCACGCGATGAGCCCGGCTGGAACATTTACCCTCCTATGCCCGAGCCCGTGTGGAGCCAGGATGGACGCAGAAGTGGTGCGCTTGCGCAGAACAGCACGGATAAGGCGAGTACGGACAGCAAGGGCATCACACCCAAGGCGCCCTCATCCAAGAACGGCGAACCGCGCAAGTTCCGTAAAATGGGCCACGACATCGGCGAGGACTTTGAGCTCGAAGACTGTCTGCCCGTTCCTGGCGAGGAGGAGATGACGTTCAAGCTTGACCCAACTGGTGTTTACCAGGTTTATGAGACTGCGGAATCCTCTGATTTGCACGAGCCGATCATTCACATCCCGACCATTCGCGAATTCTACATGGATCTCGACCAGATTCTGAATGTTTCTTCGGATGGGCCCAGCAAGAGTTTCGCTTTCCGACGCTTGCAGTACTTGGAGGGCAAGTTCAACCTCTATGTGCTGCTCAATGAGTACCAAGAGGTAGCCGACACGAAGGCTGTGCCGCATCGTGACTTCTACAATGTCAGAAAGGTCGATACTCACGTTCACCACTCGGCATGCATGAACCAGAAGCATTTGCTGCGTTTCATCAAGCACAAGATGAAGAAGAGTCCCGATGAGATTGTCTTGCACAGAGACGGCAAACATCTTACTCTCAGAGAAGTGTTTGAGTCGATCAACCTGACTGCTTACGATCTCTCCATCGATACTCTGGATATGCACGCTCATGTCGACTCGTTCCACCGTTTCGACAAATTCAACTTGAAGTACAACCCTGTCGGAGAGAGTAGATTGCGTACCATTTTCTTGAAGACGGACAACTATATCCATGGCCGCTACCTCGCAGAGATTACCAAGGAAGTAATCAGCGATCTGGAGAGCAGCAAGTATCAGATGGTCGAGTGGCGTATCTCGATCTATGGCCGCACTATGGATGAATGGGACAAGCTTGCTGCTTGGGTTGTCGACAACAAGCTCTTCTCACCTAACGTCCGATGGCTGATCCAAGTCCCACGTCTGTTCGATGTTTACAAGTCATCGAACCTGATGGATAACTTCCAGCAAATCGTCGTCAACCTCTTCCAGCCTTTGTTCGAGGTCACCAAGAACCCTCAATCGCACCCCAAGCTGCACATCTTCCTGCAGCGTGTGATTGGTTTCGACACTGTGGACGACGAGAGCAAGACTGAACGCCGTATCTACCGCAAGTTCCCGCTGCCCAAGGAGTGGAACACGCTGCAGAACCCGCCTTACAGCTACTGGATCTACTACCTGTTCGCCAACATGGCTTCGCTGAACGTCTTCCGTAAGCAGCGTGGCTTCAACACTTTCGTGCTGCGCCCTCACTGTGGTGAAGCTGGTGATGTTGATCATCTTGCGGCTGCTCTTCTGTGTTGTCATAGTATCAGTCACGGTCTGCTCTTGCGCAAGGTACCATTGCTGCAATACATCTTCTACCTGGAGCAGATTGGTGTGGCCATGAGTCCTTTGAGCAACAACGCTCTGTTCCTGGCATACGAGCGCAACCCATTCTTGCAGTACTTCCGGCGTGGTCTGAACGTCAGTTTGTCGACAGACGACCCTCTGCAGTTTGCTTTCACCAAGGAGCCGCTCATCGAAGAGTACGCAGTCGCAGCACAGATTTACAAACTCAGTGCGGTGGATATGTCCGAGCTGGCGAAGCACTCCGTCGTCCAGAGTGGTTACGAGCACAGCGTCAAGCAGCGCTGGCTGGGCAAAGACTACAATCTGCCTGGTGTTGCCGGTAACGACATGGCCAAGGTCAATGTGCCCAACATCCGCGAGGCCTTCAGACACGAGACTTTGCTGCAAGAAATTGCCATGATCGACCGCTACTCGCAACCCGCCAACTCCCAACGCACCCTCAGCACTACCAACCTCCCACCCGGTGCCGTGAACACCAGCACAACCAACACCGCTCCCGCCAGCCCCACGCAGAGCATGAAGACGAACCCCTCCGCCACCAACCCCCTCAACGTCGACACCGCAAACTACCGCCCAACCAACCCCACCTTCAGCTCCTCCGGCCTCCTCGCCACACCACACCAATACCAAGCCAACGCCCAAGCAGCCCGCTTCCCCGGCTCCGCCACGCCCACAGACGCCGCTCACCACGACGATTCCATCTCGCCTACCGCTCAGCGCAAGTCAGGCCACCCCAGCCGCGGCGGCAGCTTGACTTCCAAGCCTGCTGCTCTCGACCCCCCGCCCCAGCCTTCGGGCGCAGAAATCCCGGTTTTGCCTTCGTCCGTGCACGATTTCGGATCGCTGAGCTCGGAGCCGAAGATTTTCCCGGGTGTTCTTGAAAACCGCGAGAGGAGGAGACGCAGCAGTGTCGCGAGGAGTGGGGAGTTCAATGGCTTGGAGGATATGGCCCGGAGTCAGGAGTTGAGAAGGAGGGCGAGTATCGAGGCCGGGATTGAGAGTGAGGGGGATGAGTGAGGTGCGAGCATTGGGAGTCGTGTAGGATTATGGCAAGGGATGGGTATGGGGTGATGGGTATGATGAAGGGATGTAAGTTTGATGTCTAACGACGTATCACCGGTCACTGGGAGGAGGGCAGGATAGATGTTTTAATGAGAATATTGATAGACTTAGGCCCTTTCCATCGGTCAAGTAGAGAGTGAGAGTTGCTTCGCCTGTTGCTATGCAAACACTCGCGCTTTGCCATAAGAAAGGCGACAAGTTTCGCTCTTGTGTCGCATGCAGAAAACATATCATGGATGGTGCCTTGCATCTTTACTCACTCATTTGCTCCCTGCCATTCACCTAGACCGTCTGAGTCGCAAAGGAGCGTAGCTCGGTGGTGAGGGAGACTCCCTCGGCAATTTCTGGTGAGTGCGACATGTGAACGGCCAGCGAACCCAGAAATTTCCCTCACACTCACACCACCAACGCAGCACATGAAAGTTTGATTTGCGACTTGCGTCGAGGAGGTTGGCCGGGTTACAGAAACATCGGATTTGACAGCTTGCTTCCAGATGTGACGCTCGATTTCCTCCGCGCCACAACAATGTCAACCTGCAAAGCCACGATGGACTCACAGCAATTTCCAATCACCGGCGCATCGACTCGGATCTATCCACCACCTGAAGACTCTCACTGCGGCGATGCATTTCACCCAGACGACTGCGCGCACTGCAATGGCAACTACTACAGTGTCGCCGCTCAAGCAAACGGCTTACAACGCTACCAAGGCCTGCTCTCGATTAAGGAAGCGCGGGCTGAAATAAATAGCCTTCTCTACGGTACGATGCGGGAGATAGCTAGTCTCAAAGATGTGCTGCAGGACTACGGGAATCTGATCGCATCTCGTTGGTCGAAGAAGAGTATAGACAAGAGGGGAAGGCTACTAAGTGCTTCCGCTGAGTTCTGCTTCGGCGCATGGCCACCAGGGCCATCTACTGGCCGGGTCACCGACACAAGCTTCACCGAGTGGTACCCCGAGGAAAGCAAAAACCCAATATGGCCGTACGCTGCCTGGATACAAGCCAAGGACTTTGCAGAAGACAGCTCGAAACTCCTAACTCTTCTTCACCTGAGGACAGAGTATCCACCTCAGGATTGGGCCATTTACGATACAAGTGAAAGCAGAGAAGCATTTGTACGAGCCACCGACTTGCCTTACAACTCACAATGTGCGGAGATGTTCGGGAAAAACTATGGCAGCTTGCTTGAATATGACAGTGGCCTGATACATACCTGGGCAATCATGAGTTTCCCTCGGGCCCTCGTGACCCTCAGAACACAGCGTGCAATCTCAAGAGCGCTGCGCGTAGTCGTGGACCAGATCATCACAAATGCGCAACCCAGCGGCAACTTTAAATGGAAGGACCTCGTGCTCAATTTGAGCAAGAAGGGTGGAGAAGCGCGATGGACGTTTTACGATGTTCCTGCACTGGTTCCCCCATACGGCTTCGATACAAAAACTCTCCTTGACAAGACAACAAGCAAATTCAACGAAATGACTGATGACCTAGAATTCATGTGCACTGATCCTGAATACATGCTCAACGCCGCATTGACACGCAAGGCAAGCATCCGATTCAAAGACGCCATTCCAACAGCAACCAAATGGCATGTTGTGGCTATGAACTTGATGAGCAATCGCTTCGCCAAGCTCCTACAACGGGCGCGTATTGTCGACGCATGCCGTGTGGTCCACGAAGTTTTTGAGAAGTACAGTGAGAACATCCGACCTGGAGAGATCCTACCGCCTGAAGTTGGCAACGCTATGGCAATCTACCATGCTTACACAGATGAGGCTATCGCCATGCAATGTGAATTTTTCAGAGACGCTTTGATGCACATGGAAGCGCTGAGGGACTGTTTCGCCCTCGTCAACACTAATGGCGTTTACAAGTGGACACATCTGAGGCCACTGGACCCCAGCAGAAAGGACGACTGCCTACTTGCGACAGCTCTGGCAGTCGAGAGCACAATGCAGCACAAGATGTCGTGTGGTGCAAGAATGGCTATTCAATTTCTCCTCGGCAAGCTGAGTTCAATCAAGTACGAGAAAGCTGTCGATGAAGACATATCCAGCCTTGCTCTGCTAGATGAAATGCGAATTGCACAAATTTGGAGCCAGCTAGGTTCCTTTGAAGTACCTGAGGGTGGGCTGGACAAGTTCTTGGAAGCGCATATTGCACACGAGTCCGGATCGTCGGTCCATCATACTTCACCACGTAAAGAGAAGGCACTGAAACAGACTCTCAAACCGATGCAAGATCCGCTCGCAACACGTCTCGGTCCACTACTCCAAAAGTTCTGCGAAACACCGTGGCCTGAGGATCACAGATCATCGACTTGGCTCGACAAAGTCACTGAATCTCGGAAGTGTCTCTCCGATCTTTGGAAAGCCGCACGTGAGGAATGGAAGGTTTTAGCGGAGACTAGAGGTTCAAATTATCCCAGGATGCATCAATTGATAAGCTCAATGGCTTTCGACACCTCTTCAGAATACCTTGAGGAAGTTCGGAAGGAGCGCGAGGAGGGGATGGCAGAGATCCAACGCATGCAAGCCATTCAAGCACGTAAGGAGAACACTACCCACGCCTTGCAAACCACATGGGGTGATTCGGACGACTCGAAGACCAAATACAAGCCTGACCAATCACAACGTACGAAGATCAAGACTACTGGAACGAACACAATCGAAGATCTCGACATCTCTGCCCTCAGCCTCGGCCAAGACGAGATGAGTCAAACCAGTAATGAGGACATCACTGCCGCCAACATCCCAGTCAGGCAGGAGAGCCTTGTTCTCTTCAGAAAGATGTTCTCGTCAAGTATTGGCTCGGCTCCGGGCTCCGTGAAATGGATACATCTCGTCCAAGCACTCACTGATGCCGGTCTCGTCGCCACGCAGGCTCCAGGCTCTGCTGTAGCATTTTCCAACGGAAGCGCAGGCGCGATCAATTTCCACAAACCTCATGAGCCGGTGGTGGACGCCATGATGCTCCGCTGCATGGGCAAGCGACTGAGGAAGTGGTTCGGGTGGACGGGGAACAGGTTTGTATTGCGGGCGAAGGAGAAAGAATGCTCGATGAAATGAGTCCGGGTGTAGTAGCAGGAAGTTCCTACAACGCGCAGCAATGAGGTTATGAGGTTATGAGGTTATTGAGGCGTGATGCGGTACCTCAGCATTAGATGTGGGAACTTATCGAGAATTCGAGGTCTGCTTCACTCACTTGTTTCAAATCACTGATTCACTGTACCTCTGCGCGGGGTTTCGCACAGCGTGTGTTCTGAGGCTTCTTCATGCGACTTCTTGTGATTGTCGGAATGGCAGTGCCCATCCCCACTCGTGGCAATACCCAAGGATTCCGACACCTTGTCTATAGCAAGTAGACATTTGTGCCTTTGCGACCCTTTTCGACATTTTACCGCTGAGGTTCCGAGGTCATATCTCCGGTATCCACTCGTTCTGTAGGTTGGAATGGCTCACACAAGTGGATGAATGCAAGTCCGCAATGAGAAGTCACTGACCGTTTTCCTGTCACGTGATACTTTACCATGGAATGTTTGAAGCACGCCCTTTCAGTAGCTCACTTCAATTGCTTCACTAATCTTTACTCCCAAATCTCTGCACAACGCCTTCGCCACACAACACACAAATCTTTTGGCAACGTCAAATCAGACAAAAAACGAGGCAACGCAATTCCACAAAACCCGTCATGGCTACTCGCCAGATAAATCCACCACCCAAAAGCAAGCAGAAGCCTGATGGGCTGGATGCGCAGCTCGATGAACACTACCTTTCTCTAGCAGCTCAGCAGACTGGCAAGCACAGCTATCGCGCGGTACTCACGGATGCCGAAGCTCAAGAGGTTCTTGAATGCCTCCTCGATGCGACTCGTCAACATCTCAAACAGGTCAAGGAAAAGCTCATTTCGCATGGGGACGTGGTCCTGAAGCGCTGGACAAAGTACAGCCATCAAAGAAGAGCGGCTGTGCTCAGAACAGCCTGGGGTGAAGATTCCGACGGATGGTTCCGCCTCGAGGCTTGTAAGAGAGACCCCATCTCGGACCCATGGGATTCGAAAGGGGGAACCCTAGGGCCGATAAAGTGGCTGAACTCGAGAAAGCTCCCTGCCCTTTCGGAAGACAAAATGAGGCTCATCTCACTGCTTCACGGAAGATCCGAGTACGAACCACAGCAATGGGCCCCTTTCGATACGCAATCGGCTCAGTGTGTCTTCGGAAACACCAAGGCTGAGTTTCAACTTCCATACGACGCCTGTGCTGTCATCATGCACGGTGAAGCTTATGGCACTGTCAAAACATTCGACTCAGAGGCGGCCCAAACCTGGGCCGAGGCTGGGTTCCCTCGCGCATACCTGACCTTCGCGGCGCAACAGGAAATTGCATATTGGCTGGATGTTGTCGTTGACACACTGATTACGGATGCTGAACCGAGTGGAAATACAAAATGGGCCGCCATGGTTGCTGGAGGCTTACACAGCTCTTACGAGGAAGGTGCATGGAGTCCATATCATTTGCAAGAGTTTGCACCTCCGTCAACCTTTGACCTGAAGAACCTTGCAAGGAAGGTCCGTGATCATCTCAACATGATTCTTGACGAAATGGAGCTCATGCAGACTAGTGTGGAGCACATGCGTCAGTATGTATTGGAGATGAAGGCGAACACTTGCTTCAATTATGATGGTACGAGGAGCGCGGAAGAAGAGTGGGCATACATTGCTCGAGCGATGACGACCTCATGGATCAATGACATCTGCCGCTGGCAGCGTGTTGTGGTTGAGTGTGGACACCTACAAATGGAGGTCACAAAGTCGAGATCAGTCCTGGTACCAGGCACTAGGTTGTCCCACGATACAGCCACTGCCGTGAGAGGCTTTGGTGCCACCGTCTATGGTCTACTTGCAACTGCAGCCATAGAGTACCAGCCACGTTTCCGCAACGTCAATATCATACGAGACTACCTGATACGTGCGGACCAACGCAAGAAGACAAAACACCTCCGCAAATTTTTCGGACGACTTGGACCCCAAACAGCAGAGCGATCGAGTGCTTTTCTGGGCCGAAGACATGGAGCAAGCCATTCTCGACAGAAAGCCAGGAGGCGTCTCGTGGCATGTACGCAAGGTCAAAGAAGAGCTTCGAGGTGCTGCTTACAGCAGAGACTTGGAGAACTGGATGTCTGGGCTCGCGTTGATGGATGAGATCGCGCTTCTGTGGTCTTGGAGACAAACCCTCGACTACTGCAATCCTCGTGATGTAACAGCAGGGGTCAGATTGAGGAATATGCTACCTTCTAATTTCGAATACACGAGCAAGCAGACAATAGATGCCCTGTATGGCGGGCAAGGCGACCGCGAAAGTGGTGAATTGCTACGTCGCTTCTGCGAGCTCCCACTTCCGAAAGGCCCTAAGGACCTGTCATGGCTTGATAAGATGACGGATGCCCGCAAAAGTCTCACAGATGTCTGGAACTCGATTCGCAACATCTGGGACGAGCGACAGAAGGGGATCGAGCGGTCTGAAACGATGAGACAAGCAGTCCTGGCACAGATGTCGTTCGACCTATCCCCAGAGTACTTGGCTATGGTTAATGCAGAACGTCAGCAGTTAAAGGATATGATTGCAAGTGCCAAAGCGCTCAGGGAACTTGGAGAGCAAAAATCACAATTCGTGCAACAGGAGTGGGACCTTGGTGCGAACAGCGACAAGGTTGTTCGCAGGAATCTGACCAAGAAATCCAATGCGGTACGCAAGGATGCCACAGTGGAGAGTGCATTGAAAAAGTTGACTCTCAACAACAACAACAAGAGTGTCGATACTGCGTTACCGCATGTGCAACAGATCCACATCAAGCCAGAAAGCCTGAGTGTTATATCGAAGATGTTCCCAACCGGTGCTGAATCTTCAAGCAGCGTGCGTTGGACTCAGCTTGTGCAGGCATTGACCGACGCGGGATTGACTGCCACACAGGGTGCGGGCTCGGCGGTATCTTTCGCAGGTCAGTGTGGAAGTGTGACCATTCATCAGCCTCACGACCGTGATGGCCCAACGTGGACGCGATCATGCTGCGCGGCCTCGGCAGACGTTTCAACAAGTGGTTCGGCTGGACAAGCGAGACTTTCCTGGTTTGAGAGAAGGGTGACAAGAAGTCCTGTGCAGATCGTTTTCAACTGGCGTTCTTCGGACGTGGTCTGACAGCGCAGTGGCGGGCTTGCATCGACTCTTGTTTGCCAGGGTTTATCGCATCGATAATCGTCCGCGAGCAAGCTGGCGGAAAATGTGGTGCAGGGATGGGTCCACGGAGTGGGAGATCTGGATATCATTGTAGCAGACGACCCGTCAGATTTTGACCGCTCGGCCCTTCCAGCAAAAACGAGAGTAAGACCAACAGAAAAATGAGTAGGCTTAGTATAGCGAAGTTATCACCAAAAGATGTCAAGATGGATCACTGCAAACAAACGTAAGAAATCTGAACGTCACACCTTTTGATGCGGCGTGAAGTGAGTAGTGGCGGACTTGGCCAAGAGCGGTAAGTGCTTTTTTGGCCTGTTAGGAATAGTGCTTCAATGGCAAAGACTCAGTCGAAGTCAAAAGATGAATGTGCTTCCCTTGACACTAAATAGTTGATTCTATGTATCAGATTGGGCGCTTCGTGGACGAGATTCGAACTGCTGTCTGAAGCTCAGCATGAGGTCATTATATGCGATGTTGCTTTTATCAATTAACTTTTAGTTCAGGATTTTGAACAAACTCTCCGTGCTGATCAGCACAGCAAAGTGCGAGAAAGTTTTTGAGATATCTTACTCTACAAGTGCGTAGTGTAAGGCTGAATGCACCTCGACTCCAGCTCAAAAGACGGTACCCTTAGTCTGCTTCCTCTCCTTGATGGGCAGATTGCGCCAAATCAAGACACTAACAACAATGAAAGGCAAGAAAGCGCAGCCAGCAATCACCATCTCTCTCTGAACCGCGCCGTAAGCATCGACAACGCCGTCACGGATCGGATTGCCAATAGGAAACTCCATCTGCTTCGTGATGTCGCCATATATGGCCATGCTCTCATTCTTGGATCCCACTGGCAAGTGCTTGTTGAGCTCTCGCGGCATGTCGCTCGTCCAGATTGAGCCAGAGACTGCGAACCCAATGGCCTGCCCGATCGAGCCAAACATGCCGTAGATGGCCAGCACGACGGCGAGTTCTTGGTGGTCGACGGACGCCATGATGGCGAGTGGACCGGTCATGGCCCAGATGCCGCCGCAGATGCCATGGAAGACTTGGCACATGACGAGATAGCCGACGTCCACGCCGGGATGGCGGAAGTAGATCAGCAGTGCTGTTCCAAGGACGCAGAATGGGACGCCGGATATGGCAGGCCAGTAGTAACGACCGTAGGCTCGCAGACCCCAGCCAATGAACGGAGCGATGATGGTGGAGGTTACCGAGAAGGCGTTAAGAACGTAGCCGGCTTTGGCGATGCTGAGCTCGTGGACGACTTGCAAATAGGAGTAGTAGTACGTATCCCATGCGCTGGAGTGGAAAGTCAGCTTATGTTGAACACCGTTGCAAAGGTCAACTTACAAGATGGACATGTTCAAGAAGGCGCTAAGGCAACAGGCACCGATGATCGTACGGTCCTTCAAGAAGCGATACGGGATGAAAGGAACCTTTGTTAGGTACTTCTCCCACAGGCCAAACATGACGAGACAAACGACTCCAACCACGATCATGGCGATTATGTAGTCACTTGCCCAACCTTTGGGTGCGCGAGTCGCGATGTTCAGAGAGATCAAAATTAGTCCGAAACCCGCAAGGATGAGCAGCATGCCGACGACTAAAAAAAAATTAGTTGTTGTCCACACTGCTTGCAAGCACAAGAGGAAACTTGCCATCGAACTCGATCAGGTAATGTATAGTAGACTGCTGCATGGTGCGGCCGCTCTTCTCCTTTTTCAGAAGACCCATCGCTTTCGCCTTGCGCTCGTTCTTGATCAGCACAAAAGCAATAGGAATCGAAAATCCAACCAGAATGATGCAAAACGATCCAAAGGCCCACCGATAAGTAGAGTGCTCATAGAACAGCTCCGCAATCTTTGGCCCTCCAAAGGTAGACGCCAGACGCGGACTCATATACAGACCCCACATGATCATGCGGTTGCGAAGAGAAGTCATGTCTGAGATGATCACATCGACGATGTAGCTCAGGCCGATGTGGCCGACCCAGTAGAACGTGTGGCCGGCTGCATAAGTCTCGACGTTCTTGCACAGAGCTTTCAGGATCATGCCGACGACGATGAAGAGAATCATCAGCAAGAAGCCTTCGCAGCGCCCGCGGATGTCGATGATCTTGGCAATGGCGAGCTTGCCGACACCAGCGACGACGGAGCCAAAGATGGATG
The DNA here is from genome assembly GCA_001553865.1 of Cladosporium sp. BSL10. NCBI lineage: Eukaryota > Fungi > Ascomycota > Dothideomycetes > Cladosporiales > Cladosporiaceae > Cladosporium > Cladosporium sp. BSL10. Next base: position 167,752 of record LJJI01000096.1, on the reverse strand, counting down.
TGACGGCTAGGAGACCGTGCTGGTTGAAGGACGATGTGACGTAGGCTACTAGGCCGCTGTGGACTGCTTGAAGGAGCGTGTCGACGAATGTTACCAGGTATAGTCTGGGACGGGGTTGTCAGTGTGTGTGGCAGTCTATCGATGTGATATACGTACAGAGCGAACACAAGCCACATCATAGCGGGAGACCAGGCTTGCGTGACAGCCTCGACTTGCTTGACGCCGTCTTGTTTGAGCTCTGAATTGGTATCCGAATCATCTTCGACGGATTTCCCTTTCTCGACCACTGTTTCAGAGAGACCTTTATCGTCATGGATATCTGTCTCAGCAGGCACTGACGATAATATGCTTAGACCAGCCATGCTGAATAGGGCACTTCAGTTTGAGGGCCGATTATCTGATATAAAGACACGACGATGTGGACAGCCGCAAGAGCTCTCGATGAAGACGGCAAGGCCGTCTTATATCACCGCCCCCATCCCAAGAGACATACCACCGGCAGTGGTCGATGCTGGCCAAGAGTCGGATGTTGCATTTGATACATCCTGACCCTTTCAAAAGAACGGCTTTCGCCGACTAGGGCATAACCTCAGCCCTAGAAACAGTGGAGCTTGCGAGCTTGTTGACTTATAGGGACAGATGGCAGGGATTCGGCAATATACTGACGAGTTTATCCGATGATCTGATAAGCGAAGCTAAATTAACTTCACTTAAGAGTACGAGGCTCAAGGAACTGAAGGATGCCCCAATGCACACCCAAGCGAACCCAACATAGGGTTCGCATGTTCCTTCGTCCCTCGCTCGCGTGGAAAAATCTGAGCATCCCCACTTTCGTGCGCCGATATGGTCCGATTTTCGCTCGTTTAACGGCATCATGGAGGCAGCAACTTCGAGGTCTCACTCGAATAGAAGCTGAGCCTGATAGCGGCTGAAAGCGATAGCTTGAGGCTAGTCATTAGATGGCGGTGTTATTGCTCTGCACAAGTGCCTACTTGGTGTCATTTCAACGGAACGCATCCGAGAGCAGTTCGCCCGCAATGCACCCATGCTGGTACGCTCCTTAGCCAAGAGTCGCCCGAGAGATAGCATTGAACTTTCAATGAGACTGCAAAAACCCTTTGGACGAACAAGTCCGACCGAAACAATAGTGACGACTCGAGCAGGTACTAATGCATTTTGATGGTTCAGCGTTCGCATATCTTGTAGCATTCATGCAATTGTCATAACCCACAATAGGCGCTTTTTAGCGTAATTACATGAAGTCGAAACAGAATAAAAGCATCTATCATTTTTGTCACTGCATCTGGGAAGCCCGTAGCTGCGAACCGCAAAAACCCAAGCGGTGAGCTGTCACAACTCCATGCTCATGGCGTCATTCAAACGTCTACTCGTCCTGCTCGTCAATGCCACCCATGTTGTCGGCATCCTCGTCCTCCTCGAAGGTGTCTGCGGGGACCTGGTACAGGCGGATGGTAGGCTTGTTGGGGTCCTTGACAAGGACGTACTTGCCGTCGTCCTCGCGCATAACCATGTCGACGAATGTGCGGACGATGGCCCAACCGTTGTTGAGGTTGAGGTTCATCTGGGCTGCGAACTCACGGGGCTTGTAGCCGAGCACGCCAAGGACGACGTGGTCGGAGTTGCTCTTGGGGTTGGCACGAGAAACGAAACTGTGATGTGTTAGCAAATCTATTCAGGTTTTGCGGTTTCGAAGGCATTTTCAACTTACCCAAGCTTCATGAGGTCGGCCTTTGCGAGGATAGCCTGAGTGGTCCAGCGAGCAAGCTTGCAGCTGTTGTTCTTCATTTCGGTGGCAACGACCGCACCACGCTGGGAAGCAAGCTTGGTCCTCCAGTCGAGAGCACCGCCAGAGCCCTGCGCCTTGTTGTCGAACTCGTTGAGAGCCTTGATGACGAGGTACTGGTCCTCGCCGCTGATGTTGTTCTTCACCACGGCGTCCAGTTCGGTACGCACAACAAGGTGGATTGACTCCTCGTCTGAAGCGAGCGAAAGATCGAAGCGGCGGTACTTGTATGCCTTGGAGGCAGGGGGGTCGGTCTCCTCTGCGGAGTTGTAGAAGGGGTGCTCGTTGGCCATGTCGACCTTGTTGGTCTCCTGGACAACTTGCGAGGGGAAGACGTTGTTGATGTGGGTAGCCTCCTCCTTGAGGGCGCCAGGGGCGTTGATTGTGTCCTTGTTGCCCTCGCTCATCTCCAGAGGTGCATCAGCGGCGTTCTCGTTGACAGTAACCATGTCAAGGCTGCTGCCCTCACGCTTGTCGATGTAGATCTTGTTACCCTGCTTGACCATGACAAGATCCCAACTGTACACACTGCGGGGAGCGCACATGAGCATGGAGAGGATGTTGTCAGTGGCGAAGACAGTGGCCTCGTCCTTCTCGGCCAGCTCCTGGATGACGGGATCGTGGGAGGTGGTCACGTTGTATGCGGCACGGTCCAGAGCGCCGAGCTTCTTAACGCTCGTAGGAGCACCAGGCTGCTTATCGTAGCTGCGGTCGTAGTAGTAAAGGAATCCATGGTCCTCGAGATCCTCTCCATCGCCAGTGTCCAGGTTGAGCTTGAGGAGACGAGAGAAATCGATCTCCTCGAGCACACGCCATGAGTCCTTGGGCTGGACAGAGGCCTCACGGTTGCGCTGTGGCTTGTCCCAGTCCTTCCAGCCGAATCTTCTGCCTCCGCGTGCGCCTCCACGGCCGCCGCGAGAGTCATAGCCCTGTGCACCCACACGTCCTCCACGTCCACCGTCGGAGCGCTGGAAAGCGCCCCTGCCGCCACGGCCAGCCTGGCCTCCACGCGCGCCACCACGGCCGCGGAAGACGGCGCTTCCTCTGCCGCCAAAGCCTCTGCCGCGAGTCGAAGTCTGCGAGCGGTCGACGAGCGAGAAGCTGCCCTCCTCGTTCTGGCCCTCGATGTTGAAGACGGTCTGGAGTCCACCGGCGCCGTAGATCTGGTCGCGGTACCTCTGCTGGTACTGTTGTCTGCCGCCGCGCGCGCTGTCCTTGCCCTCAGCAGTCCAGTCGGCCATACGACCAAGCTTGTCGCCCTTGGAGAAAGGCGCATATGGCACGCCGTCCAGTGTGGTCTCGGTGGTGGTCGGGGGGCCCCATGCCTCGCTGGCGGAGGGGAGGGTGTTGATGAGATCACGGAGCGATTGGAAGGAGGCCATCTTGTCGGTCGTTTGGGATCTGGTCTGGTCCTTGCGCTGCTAATGCTCGTCGTCGCCGTCCGCTATACAAATGTAGAATTTATCTCTTGGCGGTCCGCCCCACTTTGCCCCAGAAACAGCCGCCAGCCAGCCCAAAGCCCAAGGTCGCGTCGCAGAAGGAGCAAGGGAAGCATCACTTCTTACCTCCAAAAGCATTTGATTGCCGTAGACATATCTTACACTCCTTCACTTGACTGTCATACCATACAATTTGGAAACAACACGTGACTCGATCCCACCATCACTAAAGACACGTCACCAGCGACGATCTGACGTTGTCTGCCATGGCCTTGTTGGAAGATCGCAGGTCAAGGCATGGTGACCCGTATGGATCTTCGCGTGCATACCACCGCGCCGAGTTCGAAGAAAGATGACGAACGCTTCATTGCGCAGGCTGAGGCATATGCTTCATTCGTTGTGAAAAGGAAGCTTACGAGCACCCTAAACGATAATGCTTTACCTCCAGTGAGGGAAGGTCATCCCTCGTTACGACAGCCTGATATTATTCCAACCAATATAATTTCTGAGGTCGAGAGGACGCCTCATCAGGCCATTGGAGAACCGACAGAATTGGCTTACGACCCGACAACCTTTTTAGAAGAGACACAGCTTGGCTATACGGCATTGGAAAGCCAATTGTTTGCTCCGTCATCTCGAATTCTCGCGAAGACCCCTAAACAACTCACCAGGCCTTTGGAAGACAGTACTACCGAAGTCAGCAAACCTGAGAGTGAGCCACTTGCCCCGAACGACTCACGCCAAGATGGCAGTTCGTCCTCACATCAAGTCCCAAGCCAGTCGTCCTATTTGAAGTCTCCAAATCTGGATCGTTCGAAGAAACGGCCTCGCATCAACGACGAGAACTTGCAATTCTTCCCAACTCGAAAGGTTTCTTTGCCCTCAATAATACCTTCAAGGGAGGAGAGTGTCCATGCGAATGAGCATTTGGATGCATCCCTACCAAGTCAACGGCACCTTTCGCGGATAGCAGACAACTCCGAGTCCGTCGACGATATCACATCAGAGCTACCGACTTCGTACTCCCTGAGCGACATAACCTCAGTCAGCTCCAAGGGTCGACAGCATAGTCTGCAGCGATCCGTAAGCGATCCGGGCCCTTCACCACAAGAAGTGACAGATTCTGTGCAGACTAGACCGGACCGTGTGGTCCACCAACATCTGGAGTCGTCATCTGTGGATGTTGTCCGCGTTTCTGAGGATGCAGCCCCCGTGATATCAAACCCTCCTCCAGCCTCACCGAGGCTTTCGAACAGTGGCACCGTTGTCAAAGATTTTGCTACCGTCGACAACGCCCGGAGGCAAATCGATGACAGGGGTGTTAGATCACAAGATCGCTCTGAGTTACCCACAGCGATACGTCCACCAGCACCCCAGCCCTCTATTCAACCCTTCAAGACGCACGTCACTGAGTCCCTCCGATACCTTGGAGAAAACCAAAATCTAGCACAGTGCTATAAGCCCATCTTCGTCTCTCGAGATCTCAAACAGTCGGAACGCGGGTATTGGGCTTTTGACATTACGCCGTGGCCTGCGCAGCTGAGGCTTGACTTCTTCCAATTTCTGGCCAAAATGATTGGCCCAGGCAGAGTTGGCTGGGGTGTTTGGTGCACAAGAGAGGCGGCTACTTTGGAAGTGAGAGTATACTGCTGGGGCGAGGTTGCGAGACATGTCTACTTAATGTTGTATGTGGCAAGCAAGAGCAAAGTGCGAAAGCTGGGGCTGACTTGGGTCGATGCCGATGGCGAGGTGGTCGTACGGATGCGAGGTGTAGATGCCGAAGGTGCGAAGGAAGAAACCTGAGCTATTGACAAGTGTGATTACTACACTGAGGCTCCTGAGGCACGCTTTTAACGATCATCTCAAGCTAAATAATGCTCCGGGCAACGAATTGAGTTGATACGTCAAGACGCTGGATTTTACGCAACGACGAAATTTTAAGATGAAACTTTTCTACTCTCGCGAGTGTTGCATTGCGGGATGCTGGACGCATCGAATGTCTTTCTTGCATCTTCAGCCGAAGCACATTGCTGTTGACTTTGGTCATTGACTGTCCACATTCGGTAGCGTTGGCGTGTCAACTGCGAATCAGCATTCTTTTGAAGCAGTCGCTCTTCCCAGCCTGGTGCGCACTGACAACTGCCGGTCTGATGTATGCTGTCCAAGCAGAGCGCCCGTTCACGATGTCGAGCTCGGAACGCTTTAGCCCGAATTCAGTCAACCAATCCGAAATTCCGAACCCTTTACCAGATCCAACCCACATCATCCGAAGTCGTCGCGTGCGCCCTGCTTATCTCGCTATAAGGCATCTAAACTGGCCTCGGTAGGGTACTATTAACGTACTGATTGGCTGGTCCGCCGCCGGGACCAGTGGCTTGTGCACCAGTACGAACGCGAGTACCTTCAGATCACCACAATGCCCACCCACATCCGATATCAAGTTTATACTTTTCTAGTTGCGGGGTATGATGTCGATTCAGAGACTTGCCCTTGCTCGATCCCCGTATTAACATGACCGAGGCTGGGGAAAACTAGAAGTCAATGCATCGGCCTTTGTGCTCATAAAGAGCGGCCGACCCATCTTGATCGACACCATAGTTAAGCAAGGTCTGGCGATCCTTACTTGGTTGAGATGTATCAATTCCGATCAGCAGTTCTGGCATTGGGCTGCTTGACCTGGCGACAAGTTGCAGCGTGGGTCGAAATGGCATAGATCACAGCTTAACATCAGACTAACATTATACAGTTTTGTCGACTACGGAAACGCTTATCCCGTTGGTTACGGCCTTGGCCAAGACCTCAGCATTGATGCCACAACGCCATATAAGAATAATGACATTGAATTATCGCCATCACAACCATTCTTGACTCTCGATTATGGCACAGATCGAGCCGGCTTCCCGGTATTCTCCATTGAATCATTGTCAGGCGACACTCAGATCGAAGTGAAATACTCGGAAGAGTTCCCTGCTCTGGCCTTACCTCAATCGGATGGACCATGGCCATTCACCGTCGGGCTTGCGAACGCTTTCCGCATCGAGACTTTCAACTTGACAGAATGCGGCAAGACACAGAGCTTCTTCGTCCAAGGTGGTCAACGATGGCAGACAGTCAGGCTATTGACCAATACTACGATTGTCTTCAGCGAAATTGGCTTTAACTCCACTGCGCCGCTTGGAGGACCCTCAGAAATTCCAGGTAAATTCTCGACATCGAAATCGGTCTATGACAGATTGTTCGATCTTGGTGGACAAGCGTCCCATGTGTCATGTATCGACGCAGGCAACGCTCCTTCGACTTGGGAAATCACACCTGACGGCGCGTTGATCAGAGGTCAGACGACTGCTCAATCTGCGAAAGGAGTTGCATTCAGCAACTATACCCTTGCATTCTCGAGCAAGATTGTTCGTGGTGGTACCGGGTGGAGAGTGGCAAGCGGTATCCAGCCCTACGGCGCTTACTTCGTGTTGACGTCCAGCGAGCAAGCTCTGATTAATACTAACCGCTCGCTGCTGACCCCAAACACACTCATCTTCACTTATGGCTCGTCGCTGTATCCGCAAGAGACTATCACCACTGGACCCGTGCATCAGTACCCACTGAACCTAACGATTGAAGACAACACATGGTACAACATCAGCACAGCCATCACCCCGGATGCTTACGTCGTCTCCATCGACGGCAAGGTCGCTGTATCGATCCTCATTGCCGAGTCTCTGGAACTTTCAGCCGATCAAGGTTTCGTTGGCACAGGTTCAGCATACTTGGGAAGCTTCGGCTTCGGACCTTACCAAGACCAGATCGCCTACTTCAAAGATGTCACCGTAAACGCAAGCAACGGGTCTCAGATCTACCAGGACTCACTTATGTCTGAGGATGTCCTTGGAGAATACGAGCAAGCTCCGCTTGACAAGTCTATCTGTCTCGATGGCGGCAAGCGCGACCGCCTGGTATGGACTGGCGACTTCTACCATACCGTCGGCGTAGTAGCAGCCAGCACAGCACGATGGGACCAGCTTGTAGGGACTATCGCTCTGGTCTTGGATACTCAGCTCACCGAAGGACCTTTCGAGGGCTTGGTTCAGATTTCACCATTCATGGGTGCCGTACCGGAGTTCAACGAAGCAACAGGCCTGTACGGTGGTCTCCTCGATTATCAAGACTTGTTCTTGGCAGGTGTTGGCAATTTCTACCACTACAGTGGCCAGTTCGAGCCGCTGGGACCACACTGGTCTCAGATCAAAGCACAAGCAGCTGCCAAACTGAAGTACATCAATCCGGTCACTGGCTTAGTCGACAGTGCCGTGAACTTCCTGGGCCCTGCAAACGGGACAGCCGTTACTGGTGTTTTCGCATACGCACTGAAACAACTCGCACCTCTGGCTCGCGCTCTGGGTGACACGCCTTCAGCAGAGCTTTACGAAAGCACAGCCGCAGCCCTTGTGCAAGCCATCAATGACAAGCTCTGGAACCCCGAGCTAGGCACCTGGTCGCTTTCGATTGATGCGCCGTCTAACTACTCCCTCACTGGCATCGGTTGGGCGATTCTAGCTGGCGCTGCGAACGGCTCGCAGGTCACTTCTTCTTTCGCAAAGCTGGACGACTTGCGCTGCGGCATTGGATACCGTACAATTTCCAGCGAAGCCTGCACCGATGACTACCAGATCTCGCCGAACACCAATGGCTTCCTACTGAACGGTTTATTCAAGGCACAGCGTGACCTCGGAGTCGGCAATCTGACTATCGCAAGAGCTCAACTGGAAGACTTCTGGGTGGCGATGGTCGATCAGAACGAATTCTTCTCCGGTGCATCGTGGGAGTACATTCACCCAGACGGATCGCCGGGTATAAACAGGTTCACCAGTCTGTCCCACCCATGGGGCGGTGCTCCTACATACGTTCTCCCCGAGTATGTCCTTGGCGTCTCGCCCACCAGCGCTGGCTACAAGACCTGGACTTTCACTCCAGCACTTGGCGGTCTAGATCTTGAGCACGCAGAAGGAACGGTCGTCACAGCTTACGGTGACATTGAAGCGAGGTGGGAGATCAAGGGCAAGCAAATTCACGTGAAGACTAGCGTGCCACGCGGGACGACCGCTACTCTGGCCATCCCGAAGGGTTACTGCACGAGGTACCGAAGCAAGAGCTACCAAGGGGGTCACGTGCCATTGAAGGCCGGAGGCAAAGTCTCATTGACTCTGAAGCAGTGCTGAGAGATCTTTGGGGGCCACTTTTCACAAGAATCCAGTAGCATCCGCACGTGAAAGTACACAATGAAGCGTTGTTGTATGAGTGAACGGACATCCAAACGCAATCGACAACACGTTCATTTCATCGTGATGAAGCTCTTTGCATTCATTCGCACCAGCAGGCCATTCTTACGCATTCACAAGCTTTGTCACGTGCATTTGCAAGTCATTCATTCACACTCACCGGCCATCAGTCACACCATGCAGCAAGTGAACAACTTCACTGATGAACACCTGGCACACCGTCTCTTTGCTCATACAAACTCCCTTCCCCTCCCAGCAACTCCCACGATCGCCATTGTGTTACAGACAAACAAACGATATTCGCGACAGCACACTCGATCATCTCACTAGCATCCACGAGGTAAACTACAACACAATCGTCAGCCCAAAGAGTAAGCCCAACTAACTCGCCATCCAGGACAAGTACCTCATCGACAACCACATCTCCAACTCACCCCAAGACTCCAAAGATGGCTTCCGCCCGCACCACGCCCGCTAACACTCCCGGCCTCGCCTACGCAATGGCGACTCTCAGCGACCACACCTCTGGCATCCACGAAGAGCAGAACCGCAAACACCAAGCCCACAAGCTCTATGACGCTGCCCGCCTCGAACCCAACATCCCTACTAAAGAACTCGAGTCCGCACTCGGCCCTCGCCAGACTCCAACTCCCACTCCTACACCCGCAGCCGAGCAACCCTCGCCGCTCGCAGGAAGCTCTCCAACCACCAACGACAACGACGGCCGCGCCCAAAACTGCTCCTCCCCGGTCCAGAACTTCTGCTACTGCCTCCGCCCCGAGCACGGCACGATGGTCGGCTGCGACAACCCGCAGTGCGAGCGAGAGTGGTTCCACCTCGACTGCACCGAGTTCAAGTCAAACCCTCTCCCGAGCGCAGCGCAGCCCTGGCTCTGCATCCCGTGTCGCGGCTGGCAGGCGGAGTATGAGCCAGGCGAGCCGGGGGAGTGCGACGCCATCTGGAGGTGCCCGAAGTGCGGCGAGGAGATCGTGCACGAGGACGACGAAGGAGCCGACGTACTGCGAGGGGTGTAGGCTTAAGAAGGGAGATCGCTGGGAGCCGCGGAACATGAGGCACTGGTGAGTTGTCTTTGTTAGCAAAGGCAGGCGGCGAGGACGCTGCTTGCGGAAATGGGCTCGCCATAGACCAGCCAGTCCTGTTGGGTTCCCCGAAGGGCATTCTCATCAGTCAGGCAGTCCAAAAACTCGAGAGGTTCTGCTTGACACGTATGTAGTACTGGCTTCCCCGAGATGGCTTCTCGCGAAGTTGGGTACTTCTCATAAGGCATTAGAAACAGAAGCACACACACACACACACACACACAAGCATATTCAAAACCACACTGAGTGATTTTTAAATGATTCAGAAGATGCCAAAGCCGCAAGCCAGTGAGTACACAAGCATATTCAAAACTAAAGTCAACGAACCTCAAATAATTCCGAAGATGTCAAAGCTGCAAGCCAGTAAGTACACAAGCGTATTCGAAACCAACCACAGTGAACGAACCTCAGGTTCATCAGAGGATATCAAAGCTGCAAGCCAGTAGTTACAGTGACCAAGCTGGTAGTAATCAAGATAAAAGGAAAACAAAAAAGTTCGCTCAGTATGCACATCTCGTCATTGTCCAGCACCTATCTACTCATCAGACCTAGCCTTATGCACACGCGATGCAACAAACGAACAAAAAAAAATTGAGACCGTAGGGTTTCGTGAAACGCCCCGAATTCGACACAGCGCAGAAAACAAGAAGAAGAAAAGACAAATCACGATGTAAACAATTAAATAAACCATATATTCATCACCCAAGGGTATCTCTCCTTTCGGTCGTTCCTGTCCAAGCTTCGCTTTAGCAGTAGTAGTAGTGTTTCATCTCTCTCTCCTTCCTCCAAAACCCCATTCACGTGCAACGCATCTTGCGAAGTGTCATCTTGATCGTCTCGTGGATCTCCATCTTCCTCCGTGCTAGCTTCGCGGGCGTGTCGGGAGCCTTCTAGACCTTGCTGTCGTCGTCGTCATCCTCGAAGAAGCTGATAATGGCGCGGACGCCGCTGGGGCCGAGGCCATGGGGAGGGTAGCAGACTGTGGAGGAGGTTGTTAGTTACTGTTCCAAATCGCGATTGGAATAGGGTGTTTTCAGGGGACTTACCATAGACTGGATCGGGCGCGGCTCCAAGCTTCTCTCTGAACTCGCTCTTGTTGACGAGATGAAGGTCGTTGGCGATGGCGTGGTAGGCCTTGCTCAGCACCTTGACACGAGTTCCCTTGAGGTTGTGGCCAGGAGTGAAGCTGCTCGAGGCACCACTGCCGAAAGTGACGCTGGTGGCACCGAGGGTCGCAAGCGTCTTGAGGGCATGGATGATGGTGGCCTCGATGGCACCGGATGGAGCGCCAGGGAAGTCGAGCGCGAACTTCACCTGCCAGCCGTGCTCAGGTGCGAGCTGGGCTAGGATAACGAAGCAGGCAATCTCGCCCTCCTTGGTTGTGGTGTAGACGTACTGCCTGTGAGGCATATCTTGCCATGGGTGCACGTCTGTGAGATGGACCTGCTTGCCCTTGGTCTTCCTGCTGTCCAGCCAGTCCGCAATACGCTTGTCGACCTGCTGCTTGAGATCGTCGGGGAAGGGCTCGCCGATAGGGATATCGTGAATCTTGATTCCCTCCTTCTCAGCGTGGCGAATCTTGCGCTGCACCTCGGGGTCCTTGAGACCCTTGATGTCATGGGGGTCAACGCGCTGCTCAGCGGCAACAGAAAACGTGCGCCAGTCCAATTTTGTGGCCAGAACCTCCTGTACGGGATGACCGCAAAGCAGCCACAAAGGCTTGATCTTGCGCTCCTTCTTAATGTAGCGAAGGTACGCCGACACCGTCTTTGTGTACTGGGATTCGTGGCAGAGCGGGTCGCCAATGGTCATGGCGAAACCCTCGTGCTGCACGAAACCTACTGCGGCTCCAGTGTAGGGATCTCTCCAGTGCTCAAACTTGGGCTCGAGCCAGGAAGTATTCGAGGCATCACCGTAGTTGGCAATGAGGTCCTCAATAGGCTGGAAGTCCATCTTTGCGAGAACACGGTCTCTTCCAGACCATGGCGGGTGGAGAGTGCTGGCTTCGGGATGTCTGAGTTGGACGACAGGCTTCCTCTCTGGAAGCGAGCGAGGATCTCTGGCGAACATGGTAGCGTGTCTAATATCACCAAGCTTCAAGATAAGCATTAGAATGCGCTCCATGCCGATACCTCCACCTCCATGAGGAGGAGCAGCCCATTCAAAGCCATCCATGTACTCCTCCATGGTGCTAGGGTCCATCTTCAGGCTCTTCATCTTTTCGATGAGCGTGTCCGCATCGTGAATACGCTGACCTCCAGAAAGAATTTCTTGGCCACGAACAAAGATATCGAAGGAGTTGGTGACCTTGGGGTTGTAAGGATCAGGCATCGCGTAGAAAGGACGTGCGGAAGTCGGGAACTTGTCAAGGACATAGTAATCAGTGCCAAGCTGCTCTTTGATGACCTTGCCGAGTTGGATCTCATCTCTGGTTCCGAGATCCTCATCTTCAGGGAGAGGCTTGCCGTTCTCATCCGTCCAGCCAGTTGCGTTCAGCATGCGGATGCCCTCAGCGAAGGGGATGATGGGAGTTTCGGGAAGCCACACCAGATCCTCGGACGGGAAGTGGTGCTTGACAATCTCAACCTCCTCGCGGTACTCTGTGTAGATGTATTTGAAGATGGCCTTGAAGGTCGCATCAAGTGTACGGAGAACTTCATGGTAGTGCTCGTCGATGGCCATCTCGAGATCGAGACCAGTGAATTCGGTCAAATGACGGTGGGTGTTGCTGTTCTCGGCACGGAAAACGGGACCAATTTCAAAGACCTTCTTGAAATCGGAAGCAATAGCCATCTGCTTGCCCAACTGCGGTGACTGGGCCAGGAAAGCTGGCCTGTTGAAGTAATTCACCTTGAACACGCTTGCGCCTGACTCAGACGCGACGGCCTGGAGCTTGGGAGTGTGAATTTCAATAAAGCCCTCCTGGTGCAAGTGCGAGCGGAAGGCCTGGCAGATGGCAGACTGAATCCTGAAAATACTCTGTGCAGCGGTCGTGCGCAGGTCGATAATGCGACCATTTTGCCTGGCACGGTCGGAAATGACAACGCGATTGTCACCCTCGCGTTGGGTGTCCTGTTTGGAGACCTCTGCCTCATGGACAGTGAAAGGTAGCGGCTGGATCGGCTTGCCCTCAACATAGAGCTCATGAATGTGAATCTCGACGTTCTGGATCGATGTGCTCTCAACAAGGCCCTGCTTGGCTTTGACCTCTTGGACCACACCCTTGACCTTGCAGATGGTCTCGAGGTGCAAGTGCTCGGCCCAGTAGAGGAAATGTGCGGAAACGCTACCATGCTCTTGAAGGACACCTTGAATGGTGGCGGTCTGTTGCCTCAGCTCGACGAACATGAGGTGGGCACTGAGTTTGCGGATGTTGTGTAGTCTGGCGCGGAAGGTGACGAACTGTCCCACCATCGACGGCTGCAACTCGCGGATGTCGACGCGAGCATCGCCAGGCATTTGGCCAGCGTAGTTGTTGACGGGCAGCACACCATACTTGGATCTCTGCTCGTCAGTCTCCTCAGCGGCAGCCTTGGCCTCTGCCTCTTCCTTGCGCTTCTGCTGAGCTGCGATGTGCTCCTCGACCTCCTTCTCGTGCTTCTCGCGCTCGGCTTGGCGCTCAAGCTTGCGCGCCTGGCCACGGCTGACGGGCTCGCCATCTCTGTTCAGAGGAAGGTCCTCAGTGGAGGAGCGGGAGTCGGAAGAGCTGCCTCGCACCTTCCTCTTCAAGAGACCCAATGGGCTGTGAGTGGCGCGAGGGCGATGGTGGTGGTCAGTGGAAGCACGGTGGTGATTTTGCCTGCCGTCAAGCGAGCCACGGGGAGTGGAATCCGACTGGATCGAGGCTCGGGAGTGGTCGAGAGACTGACGGAGCCTGTCGATGGAGCCGCGGGGAGTGGTGGACGGAGAGTGTTTGCGGGAGTTGTCCTTGCCGTTGAGTGTGAGGGAGGAGAGACCAGTGGAGGTCTGGCTGACGCCACTGGTGCTCTCGGCGTCGCTCTGCTGGGTGCTGCTGGTACGGTCCCGGGAGTTGGAGCGGCTGTGGTGGCCGGGCTTGAGGACCTCGAAGGCCTTTTTGAGAGCCGACATGGCGGCGGTTGAGTGATGGGCTGGCAGTAGTAGGAAGCTTCGAGACAAGCTGTCGCTGCTGTTTCACAGTCGCGGGTAGTTGTAGTGGAAGGGAGGAGGGGCAGCTGAGAGCTGAGAAGTTGGAGTGGTGCAGTAGGTTCCGCGGGGAACGAAGAGAGGTTGAGGGATGCTGTCTGGTGGAGGAAGGAAGGATGGAGGGAGTGAGTGATGGAGCTAGCAGCGAACGGGTGAGCTGCGGGTTAGAGAGGGAGGGTGCTCAAAGGGAAGGTTGTTGACCAAGGATGTCCTCTCTAATGCCGACTCGGGCGATGACCAAGATTGCTCGCGGTGCAGAGCAGCGATGCGGGCGTCTTATGTCACCGCTGGTGGTGGCAGCAGCACGGCCAATGGGATCGACGAGGCTTGCCGGCGCGCACGGGGCGGGCGTGATGAGGCGCGAAGATGCGATGTCGATGCGATGGATGAGCGAGAGCTAGGCCCGCGCGAGATTGAGTTGGGCCTGTGAATCAGGCAGGGCCACTTTCATTAATTATTATTATCGACCACATGGGACACCCACACTTGATACTTGAAGCATACCAATAATACCACCGCAAACGTCACTCCCTCAAATTTACCTGCTCGCCTTGCACCGCTTCCCACCTTCCCGCTTCCAAGCCCAGCAATTCCAGAATAGACACACACAAGCACATGAAGCCAAGTGCAGCTGTGCCGCCCGACCACCATCCAACACCTCGCTTGCCACTAATCGCTTTAGAAGACTCCACCCTCTAATCTGGCCTCCTTCTGGGGGAGCATCCAAATCGTCAGTGAGACGTCAGACTTTCGCGACCATCGCCCACAATTCTTGAACCGAGCCCTGCACTACCAACTGTCAATCGAGATGACCATTACCTTATCATCTTCATCTTCGCCCCTCTATTTTTAATCTACATTGGGGAGGGCTTCGCGAGAGCGAAAGAACATGTGATGCTCGTGAATTGTTATTCTCTCGTCTTCGGGAATCCGCACTGAACGCCGTACCGGTGCATAAGGCGAGGCATCGGTCGGTAACGGGATCTTCGAGCATCCGCACCCACGACACCCGCGAGGCCGTGTCACTGCGCGTGCACCCAACGGAGTTAGCTCCTTCGAGAATAACCATCACAATCTCTTTCCTCTTGCACGATCTCGACTTCTCGAGGCTTGCTCTGCGTGCTTGTGACCAGCAGCCCACAAAACTTACAAGCACGAAAGCGGATCTATCAGCGCGAGCAGCGCCTGCCACAACTCGCTCAAGTTCCGACAACGCCCTGCCCTATAAGCGCGAGGTGTGGCTGTAGGGCTGCCGGGGTGAGACATTGTGACGTGCCTCTTGCATCTTTGCAGGGCCGATCTCTCTTGATTTTTCAACCAAAATGACCTAGCAGGTTACAAAGTGTTGAACAGCGAATACACAAGATCTCGATGTCTTTCCCTCTCCATCAATTACAATTGACTGTCGGCGATTGACATGAGCACGAAGAGTTGCCGAACTTCACCACCACATGTGCTGTCTTCCGTCGTCGCGTTCATCCGATGTTGCTCCCTATCCATCGCCCTCGTCAAGACTGCTTTCGTCCCTCCCGACTCGGCGCATCGAAAATGTCACAAGTGCTATCTACCTCCGTATGCCTATGATCTACAGCTGTGCTTGCTATGCTTGTGGCACGAATAAGGGACATCCCAGCCTCAAACCCGCACTTCCAAGGATGTGGTGTCGATCTCTCATCAAACTGAGCTTCGAAATCAAGCTGCTGAGCCACACTTGCCACATGTCACTCCAGATACATGATTTATGTACGTGCCTCGTGTTTCGTCGTTGACTAGGGGTTGTTACCTTGCACGAGAAAATGATCTTCACGTGTCTTGTAGTCAAGACAGGAGGCAGATGTCAGATTATGCCCATCTGAATGGTTGCCCTGCTCGTCACTACAAATGCCATCTGTATCACTCGCTCATGTCTGCACGATTGTGACTACACGCTTGTCGTGCGCATGTATGAACGTTTGGCAATGCATAGATTGGCTTTTGCGGAAGTTTATCAGATAGTGTAGTAATAATTTGTTTTGACCTAACCGATAGGCTACTACACCTACGGCGAGTGAGTAAAGCTAGCCGTTGAGATGTCTGCGTATAGTGTATATCGTATCGTGCTTGGGGACCAACGTGCTGGTGAATTGTCAATAATCAGGATCTGGGGCGCCATGCTTGCCATTTGTTAGACTCTTTGTGAGTGGGAGATGGCAGTGTCGCCTCTGGGAGATCGGACATGCTAGTCGCCTCCTTGATGCCATGCACGGCAATCTCAGGCACTTGAGTACAACACTGCATCCTCGATGTGCCAGCCGACTTCATGCCTCCCATGAAGATCACAGCATGCCCAGACTGGCTCTCCTGCATTTTTGTCACCACGCGTGCAGACCTAACGACCTTCTTCTCACCACGTGTCGAAGCGAACAGTGCACCCTTTTTTCTGCTTTCCCCATCTGTGCCCTCGTCGCCCTTCAATCCAAACCACGGACATAAGACATAACTCCGAGGTATACCTTGGGTTTGACTTCACTTGTTCATCCTTCGCGCGGTCGCGCAGGGCAGGGAGTGCGCATTGCTGCTGCAGCCTTGCCGTGACTCATTCTTTGTGTGAGGCTCATCACTCTGCTGCTGAAGTCTTTTTACTAGGGCAAGTGTAGGGCAATTAATTGCGAGCTGAAGCAGCAGCAGGAGGATGATGTACAGTATCTTAGGATGTGCTCGACATAGGCTTGGCAGAAGTCAATCTGGCCAGCCCCTCTCTTCCGAGTGTCGATCTTGATGCTTACGAAAGAGGTCACCGCGCTTCGCTTGCGTCTTGTCGCTTTCTCTTCAGCTACTTAGAAGCCCAGAGCTGAAACACTAACAAACCTCGCTAATAATCCATTCTTCTGCTTCCTGCTTGATCACTGTGCCTTGGAATACGCTACTCCTGCTTATCCGTCCGCGACGCATCCACGCCGACCTCTTTGCCCTAGTCGCTGCTGCCGCTATCAGCCCTAGCTGACCTGACCTGACCTAATCGCAAGCTACGATCAACGTGAAACACAGTACCGACTGCAAGCTCACCGTCCGCAAACACATTCACGACACCCACCAAGACGCGCTGGCTCGCGCGCATCAGCCTTGATTCAGGCGATCTTCCAAGATTATCCCTCGAAGCCAGCGCATCCAACACCCCGCGACAAACCCAAATCCCAGCATGGCGCCTGGAAACCAGCCCACGCCGCCCTCCTCCACTTCCTCCAACGGCGCATCGCCCGACAATCAACAGTTCCGCGTGGTACGAAAGCGTAATCGCGTGCCACTCTCCTGTGGACCATGCCGACACCGCAAACTGAAGTGCAACCGCGGCGCCCCGTGCGACAACTGCATCAAGCGCGGCGACACCGCGTCTTGTAGCTATGCGTCGCCCAAGAGCAAGAAGCAGAGCTCTGCGGGTGCCGCGAACCAGACTCCGGACGACATGCAAAATCGCATAGATCGCCTGGAGGGCTTGGTGCTTTCGCTCATGACGAATGGAGGCTCGGGCGATGGCGCGGCGGCTGCGCGCGCTGCGGTAAGTGCGAGTAGGAGCAATAGCCTCAGTACGGCGTCAGATCTGAAGCTGGACGTGGAGGGCAGTGACATGATACAAGAGGAGAACGAGAATGGAGAAGAGGATAGCGAGGTCGAGCAGGTGTCCAAAGGCATTGGCATCATGAAAGTGCACAACGGGCAGGCGGTGTTTGCCTCCGACGCACACTGGTATGCCATCATGGCCGAGATTGGCGAGGTCAAGAAATACTTCGAAGCGCACAAAGAGGACTACAGCAAGCATCTCGCCAAGGTTACGGCGGCGAGAGCACATGAGAATCCCGGTAATGCGTTCCTACTGCAAGGCCCCGCTGCGAGAGACGAAGAGGAGCTGTTGTCAGCATTTCCGTCAAAAGCTGACAGCGATCGCTTGATCGCGCGCTACTTCAATGCCTACGACCCTTCCGTGCATATTGTTCACGGCCCTTCGTTCCAGAAACAGTACGATGCGCATTGGATGGATCCCAGTGCGACATCCATCGTTTGGTTGGGAATGTGCTATGCGATGATGACTCTGGCTCTGCAGTCATATCACCGCGCGGGCGACGAACCGCCCGAGTATCGTGGCCGAGCACTCGAGCTTTCGCATGAATACAGACGACTCACAGCGCAATGCATCTTGCTTGCAGACATCACACAACCAATCCCACAACTGCTCGAAACTCTTGTACTACATGTGCAAGCTGAGTACGGTCGCAGCAGAGATGCAGAGCCCAGTGTATTGTTGATGACTGGCATTTGTGTCAGACTAGCAATTCGCATGGGCTACCACCGCGATCCTGGCCCCCACGCCAACATTTCACCTTTCGTGGGGGAGATGCGCCGCAGAGTGTGGACTTTCGTTCGCCAGATCGACTTGTTGATTTCATTCCAATTCGGTATGCCTGCTATTGTGCGATCCGACCATGTTGACACACAACCGCCTCGAAACCTTTACGATGATGAGATCCATGAGGATATGCAGGTTCTCCCAGCATCAAGACCGTCCTTCGAAGCCACGCCCATGACTTACATGATTGCAAAGTCACGGATGACTTTTACATTCGGACAGATTGTCGAGCGGACTGGATCGTTAACAAATCAGCCAACTTACGAGGAGACAATGAGCTTCGATCAGCAATTACGTGACATCAGAGCAAGCCACCCGCCTCTTCTGCAGATGCGCACGTTCCAAGACTCGGCTCGCGATCCTGCAAACTTGATTATGCAGCGAATTGGGCTGGAACTTGTGTACCTGCGATCACTCTTCGTCTTGCACAGGCGCTTCATCGCCAAGGGCAGGGATAACCCCCGATATGCCTACTCACGCCGCACATGTATCGATGCCTCTATGGAGATGCTCACTCACCAAGCCACGCTGCACGAAGAGGCGCAACCTGGCGGACGCCTTCGCAGCGTCAAGTGGTACATCTCCTCACTCACAACTCACGACTTCCTCCTAGCGGCTATGAACGTGTGCATGGACTTGTTCCACTCAGCAGAGACCGAGAGACGTTCTGGCGCCGGCAGCCAAACATCTGCCTCGAGCCCGAATTCTCCCAACGTAGCTGCCAACACATACGCCGACGACCGCCGTAACAGCATGATGCGTGCCCTAGAGCATTGCATCACCATCTGGGAGAGCGTACGCGAAGATAGCATGGAAGCCTACAAGGCGTCGCACGGCTTGCGTGTCATGGTTGACAAGCTCAAGGCTCACCAAGCGCAGATGCAACAAATGCGGCAGCAACAACAGCAGCAGCAGCAAGGCGCAATGGCTTCGAATCAAGCGCAGCAGAGGTTTTCTTCACAGGCAGCAACATCATTCGGCATGTTCCCCGGCGGCAATATCGCAGATTTCGGCAAGGCGGACGACGACATGCCACCGGAGCAGAGCGCCGCAATGACACTGGGCATGCTGTCGAGCGGCGGCATGTCGCCGAACTTCGCCATGAACAGCGCCGGCATGGGTTCTCTCGCAGGCGGACAGGCCATGGGGACAACAGACAGCAAGGTCGGCTATCCAGCGAGCATGGCCGGCCTTCTCAACGAGCCGATGCAGGGCGAGCGAACAGGCTTGACGCCACAGTTCTCAGGACCAGAGTCGTCGGGCAATGCCCTCAACGGCGCGGCCAGCCCTTTCAGCCAGATGTTCGGCGCTGGCGGCGCTGGCTTCACAAGCATGGACGGCCTGGGCGCGGATATCGACTGGGTAAGCTTTTATTTTCTTTCCCCCGTCAAACCAACCACTTTCTTCCTATCAAAATACTGACTTCGTTCTTCTCGCAGGGTGCTTGGGACTCGTACATCCAAGGCACAGGCGGCAACAACATGGACCCGTCGATCTGGCCCATGAACTTCGACATGTCACAGATGGGCGATACTTCCATGCCTCAACAGCAGCAGCAACAACCATCGGGGCCAAGCGGGAGCAGCGCGAGCGGCGTTTTCATGGGCGCTTCTTCTAGCGGCACTACACCGAATATGATGTGATTTTGGCGGTGCTTTTGTTCTGCTTGTCGCTTATTGAAAGGAAACGTGGCACCTTGTGTGCTGATGATGAATTACTATGGAATGAGGAAATGACTACAGGGCGTTTTGTTTTTGTCTTTTTGAGGAGGACGTTGTCTCGTGCGGAGAGGGAGAGAGAGAGAGAGATTTCAAGTGTGTGTTCTGAGACGAAGCACACTGGAGCATGGGTTGTTTGACCGGAACTTTTCTCCCACTCTTGTTATAACATTTGTTACTCGGTGATTCTTTCTTTTTAAACCAAGTCCTTGTATCATATACAGTTCTTTTCTTTCGTAGCTGCTGTCTTTTGTTTCTTTCTTCTTATTTTTTTTCTTGTCAGTCTCGTACTGTCTGGGCTCAACTGTTCATCGAATTTGATCGAAATAGATTTCCAAGGAAAGTTGCCTGAGAGCGGCACTGGTGTGACCCCGAGCTGATAAGTTAAGACGATTGATCTCCGTCGACCAGACGCTGTGACCCGAGAAAAGCAAGAGGAGAAATGATTTGTGTAATTATGCCCATGCCC
The DNA here is from genome assembly GCA_001553865.1 of Cladosporium sp. BSL10. Taxonomy (NCBI): domain Eukaryota; kingdom Fungi; phylum Ascomycota; class Dothideomycetes; order Cladosporiales; family Cladosporiaceae; genus Cladosporium; species Cladosporium sp. BSL10. The sequence goes on along the minus strand of LJJI01000096.1, from coordinate 147,404 downwards.
AATGCCAATGCCAGCTGTCTATTCCCTCATCCTGTAAATCCTCCACCCAGCGCCCTCCAAGATCCCCGGCACGCACTCCACCATCACCGTATCGACGTCCCGCCACTCCTGCGTCAGGTCCCGCCACGGTACCAGGAAAGGCGTGGTCCTCTGCTTGCCGTTCCGGGGCCCCATGCGCCACTGGCGCTGCAGGCGCTCGGCGTTGAACCGCTCGTGCTCCATCTCGCTCAGCATCAGCAGGTCCTTCTCGTCGAAGCGCCGGACCTGCACGAACGGCTCGCCGCGCGGCTCCGCCGCGCCGTCGTTCAGCATGAAGCAGCCCGTGGCGCGCAGCTTGCGCGGGATGTCGTCGGCCTGCGCGCGCGTCGACTCCTTCAGCTCGCCCGACAGGTCCTCCCAGTCGCAGTAGCTGCGGTCGTCCGCGAGGGCGGCGCGCTGCGCCTCCGTGCGCGCCATCAGCTCGCGCTGCTTCTTGTACGTCTCGAAGAGGCCGTGTGCGAGGCGCTCGCGCAGGGCGGGCGGCAGCTTGGGCGAGCGCAGGAAGGACATGAAGGTGCGGCCGTCGACGTGCAACTGGATCTGCTCTTCGGGGGGAAGGGCGGAGACGTCGAACTTGGTGCGGTGCGAGAGGCGGCTCGTGCTGATGATTTTCTCGAGCGACTTCAGGCCTTGTTTGAATTTGGGGGTGAGGAGGAGGGCGTGCAGGACGGCGTCGTCGAAGGACATGATGCCGTTGACTTCCATGTGAGGGTGTTTCTCTTTGATGATCTGGCGCAGCATCATTGCGCGGCGGATGGCGAATGTGCGGTCGTCTTTGCCGGTGCTGTTGGGTCCGAGGATATTGATGATGCCGTGGAGAGAGTCTAACAGAGGGGACTCGTCAGAGTACATCTTGTTCCACTCTGCCGCGGATGGTGTGGTGGGTCTTCGTCGCAGGGTGAACTCTGTGGCGACTGGTGTTGGGGCAGAGTCAGAGTCGACGGGCTCTTGATCGATTGAGAAGAAAAGTACAGCATGGCCGAGCTGTCTCTCGCTTCCCTGATCTGTGAATGTGCCGCTGTTTACCAGCGTCAGGAATGAATTGAGTAACGGGCTTTCAGACTCCAGCACTGCGCCGAAGTTCTCGAATATGACCACCGGAAGCGAGCCGGTCGCAGAAGCGTCTCGAATAGACTGGCAAGCAGCAACAAATTGCTCCTCCTTCATTGATCGCGCATCGAAATTGAACTTTGTACAAGAGCGTTCTCGCCTGAGGTGGTCTGCGAGGTTTGTCGCTGTAAATGTCTTTCCAGATCCAGCCGGCCCAAAGACACCAATACATGTCGGTGTAGTAGCTGCTGCTGCGATACGTTCTTCGGCTATGTCAAGAACAGCTTCTAGTCGCTCTTGTTCTGCTCTTTCGACACTCAATAAGTTGCCGAACCTCCTCACCGGGCATCGTGACAATGCCTTCTCGGGTCCAATCGTTACAACTTGCCTCGCAAGCTCGGCTGGATCTCCTGTGAGGTTTTCAAATAATGACCACTTATCTCCTGAGCTGATTTTGGCAGATGGTATACTCGCGGTCGTTAGACGTGTGTCTGCTTTAAGGGTCGACATGACTTCGGCGATCGGATAGTCAGGGCTGTCGTCGCTTGTGTTTCGTGTAAAGCCTAAGGTTGCGAGATCGCGGGCTGCAGATATACCTAGGCGAATGCCTCTATCGATGTTGGGATGTGAGGCGTCAGAGAAGCCGAGCGCAAAAGCCGCGGTGAATGCTGATGTGAGGCCAATCTGTGTAACTGGTGAGCGTCTGTCCTACAAACATCAGCAACAAATTCAACGTACCATTTCCGGGGCATGAGTCATAGTTTCACACTCCATACTGCGAGGGTTGAAGTATAGCTTGGGGTTCACCGCGTCACGGCCCCGATGGTGAACGATTCCTTCGCAGCCGAACCTCACGATCAAGTTGGGACAGGTGACCAAAGTGTCAAGTCGTCCGTTAGATCCAAGATTCCGGACAAAGTCCTCAGAGGTGGCTTCCCAGGATAAAGACTGGCTCAAGTTGATGCCTTCAGCACGAAGATCGTCTGCTTCGACAATCACGACAAGATGGTCGGGCTCAGGTACGCCACCGCTTGTTTTGGGTCCGTCTCGAATTGCGTCCCAAAGTTTGCCAGTGGCAAGAGGCCTGGTCATGTGATGAATGATATATCGTGGGCGTACACGCTGTAGTAGATCGATAGCAGGCTCAAGGTCGTGCAAGTCGTTTCCTGAACCCGAGATCACAGCGGCGATTGGAGCTGTATTCACAGCCTCGTTTGTAGGTGGGGCTTGCCAGGAAGAAGATTGGCCGATATGTCGAAGGCGGACAACGTGATAGCCAGGCGGTTGACCAGGCAGAGAAGAGGCGTGAGGCCCCAGATCGACCAAGGTAGATGCATTGCTTTTCATACCGTTGCTGACGCCGTTCGACTGCGCCACAGGTCCGATGACTTCGAGGCCGTAGTCGGACGCTCCGGCGGTGAGCAGGCCGGCGACAAGCTCAGCGCCTGAGCTGCGGACGACCATGTTGACAGCATCGCCGTTGACATGGCCGCCCTCAGCCCCGAAAGCGTGCTGTGAGCTCATCGGATAGACCAAATAATCATACGAGACTGCGCCGGCGACGAGGATGGTAGGAGAAGTCATGAATGCCACGGAAATGCGTCAGGAATGCTGATCTCGAAGCGCCGCGTGACTAGTCCGTAGTCGTCTCTGCTCGTGGCGCGTGGGCGCTGTGCCCGGTTGGCTGACAGAGGTCAAGGACACATGTTCGCGTGTATCAGCGATAGGAGTAGATTCTCGGGATTATTCAAAGAGCGCTGCGGCCTAGACGCGCATTTCAGGGTGAGCGAGAGGCGAAGTAGGGAGTATTGGATGTTCGCGGAGGCGCAGCTTCTAAGCCACATTTTTAGTCTGCTTCACCTTGACCGCCAGCGCACTTCGGCTCTGCTGGCCTGTTGGGACTATTTTACACGCAGCCGCAAGCCTTACACGCCACTATGCGACTCGTACAAAGGACTGGATGTGGTACAATGTTGCGCATGGCCTCAGTCTAGTCCAGGCTGCAGGTGTTGTGGTTGCACTGCGTCGTTGAGGTGACAAGGCTGCTGCGTTGATTGCTGCACCTTGTCGTGAACTGGCCATGCCGATGCGCATGATGCTGTTGCTAAGATCCTGATTCGTCTGCTATAGTATACATGTATAAGACAACATCGATTTTTGACTATCATCGTTGCAAATCGTTGGCAAGATGACCACGCAGTGCAGCGAGTCTGGGTGTCAGATTTCGATCAAACTGAACGAAACAAACAAAATGCTTTCCCATGTCGATACAGAGGGTTCAAGGACGTAGGACTAGAATAGAATTGTAAGAGTCACCGAAATTATATATTGAAATGATTTCAAGTGTATCAAACCACTCAAAATGGTGGGTAAATGTTACATTTACGATTCTTGGAGATGAGCGCTCAACCCAAACACTAACCCTCCATGATACAGCAATACAAACTTATGGAGCCATCATTATACATGACCCTCCTTCTTACATGAACATATGCACATCTCGACACCTATGCAGTGAAGTTGGATGCTCGTTGATGACATAAAGCATTGCATATAGTTCTCCACGTGTGACTATTTAGGAACAGTGGATGGATGCTCAATTCTACATTGTTCCCACGCATAAACCAGCGTTTCAGTCAACGACTTTCCAATTGCATCTCATTGGCAAGGGGAGTTATGTCAGCGGCGATGCCAGATAGCATCACTATGCAAGTTAGGAGACATTACGTATGTAGTTGGCCGGATCTTGTTGGTCAAACCAGTGTTCAATCGGCGCGTACTCTGCTCCAAGTATCTCCTCTCATCGAGACCCTAGAACTATAGTACGAGTATCTTGGTATTGCTCATAGCAGTATCATGAAGGAAAGATCATGAAGAATAGATCATGGACATCGAGCATTGCTACTAAGACGGCCATCATCTCTCCACATGCGGACATGCGGACTTTTGATGCTGTTAGTGCTACACTTCTCTTTAGCCCAAGGCAGCGTTTCAATATGCGTTAGTACCCGGTCGTTGCATATCGTCGGCAAATAAGATTGCCTCGATGGTGATATCCGATGATACTAGCAATATCCCCATTGCTGGCCATATCTCGCTGGTCAATCAGGTTTTAATGTTTAGCCTTTAGTGACATGTGGTTGCAGCATATCCCAAACATCTCCTAGTGAAATGGCACAGCTTGTACGCCCAAGCTTGTTCGATTCAAGTTGCTGTGCTAGTATCATATGGGACAGTCTTATCAAAGCATACACCGACCTTCGAGATACCTCATTTAGCACCTGTCATCAGTCTCAGAAGCTAATGTATTATTGCCCCTGACTATGGGGACTAGATAGACCTTGTCCTTGGAGACTGTACAGATACTGGAGTGCAACACCTGTGTTCCCTTGTACGGACTTTGGGCTTGGATCTGGTCTCATGCGGTCAAGGTCAGGCATCGCACTGATTATTGATACCGATGAGAGCTAGTCACCTCCTGAATAGATACCTTCATCAATTTCCTATTCAATCGAAGCGCATAGGTGTGACAAGGCGGGCGCCCAGAGGTTTCGATTTCGGAGGTAATATTGAAGCTGTATAATTTATTTCCCAGCCTCATATAGCAACAACCATGATATCATCAAGGCACTTTGGCGGAGTGGTTAACGCGTTGCCCTGCTAAGGCAATCTCCTCGGAGGCGTGTGTTCGAATCACACAGGTGTCGATACCTCTGAACTTTTACTTTTTGTTAGTCTGAGAGGTCCGACCACCACGCGTGAATCTGCTCCTCGGAGATCGTGCCCCCTTCAATCCCACGACTCAATTCGTTGCAATAAGCACAAATACGATCGCTTTGATCGATCATGACCGTTGTGCGGCTGTTGGTTGGAATGTCGAGTGTTGATCGGCTGTGAACCATCGACCACGTGACTTCGCAAATTTTCTCCAGCCTGGCGCCTGGCTGTGCGCTTGCATGCAGATCGCTGTTGGAAGCTTCTGCATCCATGCCACTAAGCGTAAACCGGAGTTATGAGCAAGCAATTCTATTTCAGTTTCTATCGTTCATGGTACTAGCACACCAGCCCATGCCAACTTTGGAGATCTTCAATTGAACATGAACGCTTGCTATAGTACTACTATGCAAGATCGACGTGATCTCTGCTGCTCTATACACAACAGATATTAAGCCGTCTCACGGTCTCTGTGTTCAGATTTCGTACTGGCGATCAGTACGAACTTTGAGGCCAGATCGCAATACCCCGTGTCACATTCTCAAGACATCCCGCACTGCTCTCACCTGTTCGACACGCGAGATCACATTATGTCATCAATCACTATACACAAGACAAATCTCATCATCGCCATGATCGGTTCTGCACGTGCTAGCGATGGCGAAGTTGTACTAATTTCATGGGCGGGAGCAGAGGCTGGCGTGCGGTCAAAACTCTCTTAGCGCGGGCTGTCACTGTTCTGGAACTACATCGCGGTCGAGCTCACAAACCGTCACATTATTATTCTGGAGATCGAATCCCTCGCCGCGGTGACACGGCGCAACGGCCACAACAGCTCATCGTGCATGACGCGACCAACCACCACGCAAGCCCAGGTAAGCCTCAGCTTATACGCGGCGTACTAAACGCCGTATTCTACTGGTTGGAGACTACACTGGGTTGGCTGAGCGCAAATCCGGTGGCGGACTCGGTCGAAGGCGCAAGCAATTCGATCACGAGAGATATAGGGCCACGCGGCTGAGTACAAAACGACTCAACGAGCGCATGGCGATTGATTGGCTAGACCGGACGCAGGCAGGCCGAAATGACAAAGGCCGTATTGGGTTAGGATGGTGGTCAATCCCCGCAAATGGTTTTATGCGCCAGAGCGTTGGGGCCTGGAGAGTTGACAGGGGTGAGGCACCGGCCTGGAGTCTCTTTAGAGGACGCGCATTCCAGTGCTCTTTTCCTTTCTCCATCCTTTCGCATCCTTCACAACAAAGCCTCACATTCTTGCCTTCGCGTCTCTCACGTCATCGACGTTCACATTCGTTCAGTACTACTCACGCTCGCGACCCGCTTTCGTCTTGAATCCTTCGACTCGACGTTCCACAACACCTCCAACACCATAATATCAGACATCAAGATGTTCTCCAAGACTATCCTTCTCAGCGCCCTCTCCGCTCTTGCGGCTGCCCAGTCTGCTGTTCTGACCTTCACCAACGTGCCCAACCCGATCACCGACGGCCAGGCCCAGGCTATCACCTATGCGACCAACGACACCACCAACGTGAGTGTTCCACGCGACTGGCGGACGGTGCGAACAACCTGCTAATACCACACAGCCTGTGACCATCATCTTGCGCCAAGGTCCTTCCGACAACCTCCAGGATGTCGAGACTCTGACCACCGACGCTCGCAACGGCCAGTTCATCTGGACCCCCTCGACTTCCCTGCCCAACGGCAACAACTACGCTCTCCAGATCAAGCAGGGTGACGAGATCAACTACTTTGGTCCTTTCTCCGTCCAGGGTGCTAGCTCCAGCGCGAGCATGTCCGCCTCTGCTAGCCCCATGCCCAGCGCCAAGTAAGTCGATTGCACGCGTCTTGATATCGCAACAATCACTGACAGCCATCCAGCAGCACCATGACCTCTGCCCCTGTCACTCCTGTTGGCACTGCTGCTAGCGCTTCCGGCACTGGTGTCTCCATGTCCCGCAACACCACTATGAGCCACGCCACTCTTACTGCCACCACTTCTTCTTCTCGCAGCTCCGCCACTGGCACCTCCACCGACGATGCCGGTTTCCAGGGCACCAGCGCTTCCTCCTCTGACTCTGCCTCTTCCACTGGTGCTGCCTCCAGCTTCCAGGTTGGCTCTGGCATCGCGCTCTTCGGTGCCATTGCTGCTGGCATCTTCCTCCAGTAAGCGTGCAGCCTTGCACTCTTCATGGATGGCGGCAGTCAAAAAAAGGTACGGTATTTCGTTACAATTTCTCTTCAATCTTTTTTTCTCCCGGATGGATGGATGATACGAAGGGACTTGCGCACAATGACGGCGCAAATTTGAATGTTTGTTCGTAATGTCTTAACACCGAGGTCTACGGTACTTGCAAATGCTATCCAATGTCTGATATTTCAATCATATTATCGCATCATCAACAGTGTCGCCACTCGACTGCCTTTGTGTCATTGTTTTGTCTTGTATATTTGACTTTTGCCAAGGGCAACGAGGCGTTCACCCGGCGTGTCTCAAGGTTCGTGCACCCTGTCATGGAAATCTCCGAGTCCGGCAGAGGTGCCTGGAGACATCGCGGCCAGACAGTATTCGATTCGTTATCATTGAAGGAAAAACGAACGTAAGGTCATCCAATGGCAATTCGCAATACCTCCACCATCGTCATCAGGATTCCTCGCACATGACTACATCGCGATCGGCCGGTGTGCACCAACAGGTTGCGCACTCGCGCGCTACTCGAGCCATGCGACTCAGAGGAGAGGACAAAGAGCAGCGAGCCGTCTGGGCGCCGATCTTCATGCCAAGCTCCTGGAGAAGCTGGAGACCTTGTATCCACTTCTGCGAAGGGTTCCTGCAGAAATCCACCCACGCCCTTCCCTGACAATCTCGGGTCGAAGGTCCCGGCGCAGCCTCGTGCTGTCTTCACCACAGACATCCAACCCGCCGTACCAGAGACATCGCACCCGTTGCTACCACATTCCAGTATCTCTCGACCTCTTCTTCTACATCACTACTTCGGCGGCAAAGTGTTCGTCGCCGGGCCAGCTTAGCCGCCGCCAGCACGCACACACGCGAAAGGCGCCATGCCCTCTAGCCTGACTTGTCTTCGCCCTCGGCCGCTTAGCGACGACTAATTTAGGCTTTTGGACCAGTTCGCCACCATACCAACGGCCACTCGCCTGCCTCATCTCGTTTAATCACCTCCAGACACTGCTCGCTAGTTGCCAAAGGGTGTAGCGCTCGAGACCGGACCTTCCTTCGCCCGCTATAGATTCAGATCCAGATGTCTCGCGCCTCTGTGCCGACCGGTGAGTAGGGTTAGTCACTATTAGTCCCTGGCCGTTCGCTTTAATACCTCTCTCGCCTCTCCTGAACTGGCTGGTTTGCTTTTTTTGGTCCTCTTGTCCTTATACTTTTGTTCGTCTCTTGCATCGCTCAAGCCTTCCGAGTGTCTCAGTTGTTCTATCCTTTCGAGTTCAATCGCATCGCATCGCATCTTCGCCAACTACAGTCTTTCGACCTCACTCACAACACCTATTCACATCAACATGCGTTTCTCTACATCCGCCTTCCTGGCTGTCGCCGCCGCTCCCCTGCTTGCTTTCGCTCAGGGTGGTGAGTCCAACGGCTCCAACCCATTCAACATTCCTACTACCAGCCTGAACACCGAGGCTGGCGCGTCTGTCGACCTTACCTGGAAGCCCACTACTGAGGGTACCGTCACCATCTATCTCAGGAGCGGTGCCAGCAACAACCTGAACAAGGGTGTTGCCATTGCTTGTACGTTTTGATGCCGAATCGACCATACGATAACCTGACTAACCAATACCTATAGCCGGCATTCCCAACTCCGGCTCCTACAACTGGAATGTCCCTGAGGACATCGTCCGTGGCTCCAACTACGCCCTCGAGATTGTCGACGACGCCGACGAGACCAACACCAACTACACCCCTCCCTTCGTGATCGAGAGCACCAACAACGCCGCCCCCAGCGACTCCTCCTCTTCCGCCTCCGCCTCCGCTACCGAGAGCTCTGCCAGCGCCAGCGAAACTGAGACCGAGACCGAGTCTTCCACCGCCAGCGCCACCGACGCCTCCACCACCGGCACTTCCTCCGCCGCTTCCGCCTCCGCTACCCACCACAGCAACAGCACCGCTTCCCTCACCACATCCACCACTTCCCGTACCGGCTCTTCCGCCACCGGCAGCTCCAGCGCCGACGCCGATGCCACTGGTGCCGTTGAGTCTTCCACTGGCGCCGCTGCTCGCACTTCCGCTTTCGTCGGCCTTGTCGGTCTCGTTGCTCTTGGTGCTTTCGCTCTTTAAATGTCCGCTCTTTTCCTCTGAATTGAAGGCGACGGCTCCTCGAACGCCCTAAGATCGAAGCACTATGAAAATCACCGCATCTGTTGTTTACCCGCATACGTGCCAACATGCATTTTTGCTTAAGAGCGAGAGAGGAACGAAATCTTTGGTCAGGCGAACTAAAAAAAAAAAATGACGTTGCTGACATAAGTCACATCGGAAAATCCCTTCCATGTTGTTTGTATTTTTGCTTATTGTTTGATTCATTCTGCTTGACGATACCCGGATTCACACGCTTTTGGTGGCCTTTTTCTCCCCCAGCAGAAACTTGGTGGGCGAACAAAACACTACTAGTGTTTTTTTTATAGATAGTTAATTATCCTATTAGATTAATGAAAAAGACAAAATATATTGAAAACGAAAACGAAAACTCAGTGATGGTGGACATACCTTCCTTGTCTGTGCTTGTGTGGTTTCTTTACTTTTCGAGTTGTGAAACTTGGGTTTCGTCCGACATCGTCTCGTCTTCGTTGGGCAGCAGTACGTGCGTGCCTTTTTTTGTGTGTTGCCACATGCCATCTTACATATCTGCCACGAAGCAAAAAGTTTACTTTGTTTCATAGCGTCATGCGAATGCTCGTAAGTTGAGTCTGGACGAGTCATCATCCATGTCACCCAGGAACGAGCTCGAAGCAACACATATCACGTACGTACGTACGCGGCGGGATGGACGGCATTTTCTCATGTTTCTTATCGTCATTATCAAGAAAGGCCCGAAATGTTTCTACCCGAACAGGTTTCACAACAGCGCAAAAAAACCGCACTAAATAGCGCCCTTACAAACCTCGCCCCAAAATAGAGATCCCGTTTCGCTTTCTTTTTCGCTTTCTTGGTCTGGTTGCCCGCCTGAGCTTTAAGCACGCTGCCGCCTGCGCATGCCGACTTCGAAGCCCAAGGGCTTGCGCAGGAAGCCTTCTCGCGTCTCGAGGGTAGTTTGGTAAGGTTCGAATTCGTAGCGGCGGAAGACGGTGGAGACGATGAGGGCGAGTTCCATCTGCGCGTGAGAGAGAGGTTAGTATTTGCTTGGATGTCAAAGTCTTTGATGGAGATACATACCTCTGCGACGTTGCGTCCAACGCAGGAGCGAGGGCCGTAGGAGAAGGGGATGAAAGCGCCTCTTTGCCTATAAGTTTCGGGATAGTGTTAGCTGGTGGCGTTCTTCTTTTCTTCGGCGCAGTGGTGGGACACTGTTGATCGTGAAAGATCAGAACTTACCTCTCGGTGACTTTGTCCCAGCGCTCTGGGCGGAACTCGTCGGCGTCCTTGCCCCAGATCTCCTTGCTGTGGTGCATGGTGTACGCGGGAACGCTGAGCACTGTGCCCTGCGGGAAGTGGTGGCCTGCGATCTCAACGCCAGGTCCCGGCGGTACGAGACGAGGCAGGCCTTGGCTGGAGGTGCTGTGGATGCGGAGAGTCTCCTGGATGCAGTTGTCGAGGTACTTGAGGTTCTTGACCTGCTCGAAGTTCGGCACGTCGTCGCTGGGAAGGGCCTCGTCGAGCTCGGCTTGAAGTTTCTTCACTGCGTTGGGGTTCATGAGCATGTGGAAGAGGAGAGCGCAGGAGGTGTTGGAGGTGGTGTCGGAGCCAGCGATGAGCTGTGTGAGGGCCTCGGCGGTGAGTTCGTCGCGGCCGAGCTTCTCGCCGTTCTCATCTTTGCCTTCCATGAGGCGGGCGAGCAGGTCCACGCGGTTAATCTCGCCACGTTCGGCGGCCTCGAGACGTTGGTTGACACGAGCGATGGCGATACCGGCGAGGTTCTTGACGGCTTCTACGCCCTGGTAGAAGAAGGGATCCGGGAGGTATTTGGCGTAGGGCTTGATCCAGGGAATAATTCCAATAGCGTTGGAGACCTCACCGCGACGGTTGAGAACCTCAATGGCAGGAGCGTAAGTCGGAGGGGCATCAGGGCTTGATCTGACTTCGGCAATGTCCTTGCCGGTCTCGAGCATGCCGAAGGGAGCACCGAAAGCGAGATCACCGATGATATCGAAGGCAACGTAGTTGAACCAATTCAAGCTGTCCATGCGGTAGTATCCGCTGCCAGCGTGCTTGCTGAGCTTGTCCCACTGGGTGGTGAGCATTTCCAAGTTGTGGTGGATATACTGCTCGAACTGACCAACGCTCTTCGCGCTGAAAGTGTGCGAGATGGTCTTGCGCTTGCGAGTGTGCTCGGCACGGTCTCTGGTGTTGAAGAGGCCGCGCTGAATCGACACGAAAGCGTCATAGTACTCGCTTTTGGCATTGTTAGCTTCTAGGCTTACATGACCTATAGGAATATCTCATACGCTTTGAGGAAGCCAGTTCCGTGGCCGTAGATAATGGGAATGGCATCAGGATCGGCAATGGAGACCTGGTTCGGCGTGACCCTGACCAGCTTGCCGTACTTTGCGTGTGCCTCGTGGACGGTCAAGTATCGGCGACACAGACGGCACTCGTACAGATACCAGAGGTTGGTGAACTTGGCCAAGAAAGGTCCGGGGACGTCCTGGATCGACCAATTCCTCATGTACGGGAGGATGAAGAAGAGCAGCGGCAACGCCAGCAGCGTCCACGGGGTGAAGAGCAGCGCCAGAAACATGATTGCCGATGATTATCCAAAACAGGAAGGAGCCGACGTGCTCTCTGCTGAAAGGGAAGTGAGGTATGAAATCGAGAGGCAAGTGAAGGCCTGTCCGTCTGTCCACGGTGCTGCTTCTTTCACGACGAGGAGGAGTAATGTTTATAATGCTATTCGCGCGCGAAGTTCGGCTAGCCCAAACTAAACCGACACGAGCTCCCGTCCACGGCCGTCCTAGGGTTTGTCCTTATGTCCCCCACCTCTGAGAGGCTCGCACGCTTCACAAGGCCGCCGAGTGCCGCGGGAAAGCGTGCATGCAGGCGCACTTCACCCATCGTTTGCTTGCCTCTCCACGTTTGCCGCCCCGCAATCGACAGCCGTGTTGCGAGCCGCGCGCTGGGAGGAAACTCGGCGCTCTGTATAAGAAGCCGGTCGCCATACCGAAGGTGACAATAGAGGCCTTTTTGCTCCCACTTGTCATGTATTACCCCTCGCCTTACCACCCCCGGACGCTGACCTCATGCCACGCAAGACGTTTGTGGAGTCGGTCTGTTCGCGGAACCGGAACCTGGAGACAACCGACGAGCGAGGAAGGACCGTGCCAGCCATGCCAATGGACGATGCTATTTCGGAAGAGAGGCACATGTCATTTCGGCGGTCAGAGTAAGGCTGACGAGACGATATGAAGTGGTGAGCGGTTTGACCGTGTACGAAGTATCATGGAAGATGTATACGAGATTGCTTTCTTATGTGATACCGGAATGTGACGTGGCACTGTTGACGCACAAAGGTCAATTTCAAACTGCCGCGACAAGCAGCCGAGAACTCAAGCACAAGACCCTCTAACAATCATGTTCAGCATACATCTATGTAACAATGTACCGCTGTGATATATCAGACCAGTCGGACTCGACCAGCCCATGCAAGATCTATATATCCAAAGGATTTGTCGTAAAGCATAAAAGTTCGTTACCACGTCATTGTCGTCGCACTCCTCATGCGCAATTTGAGCTCCTTCTCGACATCCTTCAGACCTTGCTCGTGTCGCACCTTGTGGCGCGTCTGCGAGAATTTGTGCCACCAGATCCACATGAAGTAGGTGGCAATCGTGACCGGGATGGTCACGGCGAAGAAGATCCACAAGTTGGGAGATGCGATAGGTTGGCCTGGCTCTGGGTTGAATGTAAAGGCATCGTTCATGCTGAAGAAGGACTGGTGGACGTGTTAGTATTGAGGGCATCCAATGTCAGTGAAAATGAGAAGTAGACTTACTGCTATAAATGTGCCAGGCAGGAACGTCAGTGTCAGCACGGCAATGGTTTTCATAGCTGCGCTGTCCTGCCTGGTCTCCTCTGCCACCTGTGCTGTGGCTTTGGCGAGTTCGATGTTTAGCAGATTGTCTCGTCTGCTTTCCTCAGCGATCCTACGAGAGCTTTGCGCAATCTCAATATTCAGTTTGTTATCTCGTTGTACGATAAAGTTCGTGATCTAGGGTTTTGAATAAGCACTTGCATCCGAGGACCCATTGAGCATGGCAAATGAAACTTACCGCTTTCGACTGGTTTTTAATCCTTTTAGGAATGATCTCCAAGTCCACTCGAACTTGCTCGGAGTAACGCATCTGCTGCTCCACCTTCTCCTTCATGTCTTCGATGTAGCTAGTGCCGCCTTCCCATAGAGTCGTCCACATCCGGTGATATTCTTCAAAGTACTTTAAGAGATTTCTGCCCAGTTCTGTCTCGAAGTTCGACCGTCGCTGAAGCCGGAGCTGCTCAATATTGAATCTGTTCAACAGCTTGTAGTCGCCATTCTCTTCGAGCGAGATGTCACCCTCAGAGAGGCGCAGCTCAGTGGCCGTGATGTCGCGCGACAAGATCTGCACCTGCCTCAGGGTCTCGTCTACATGCTGGACCAGGATGTTGAAAGGCAGGATCGCGAAGTCTCGGGGCACTTTGGGGTGCTTGTTTTCGTAGAGCACGTTTGCCAGTAGAGCATTCAGCGAGTAATTCTCATCAGCGCAGTAGAAGCCGCCGCAATTGAAGACGTCTCTGACAAGTGACAACGAGCTGAAGGACCCGCCATCCCGTGGCGTTTGGAGGATGAAAATCAACGTGTTGTGCGACGTCAAGGAGGCAGAGCCGCCACCGTCGCGACTCCAGAGATGCTCATACTCGTCCGAGATCCAGCGTTGTTTCCTGACTATGTCTCGCACTTCGGTTGGCATGGGCAGTGGTGGTGCATCGGCGTTTCTGCGAGTGATGGGCGGGTCGGCGACCAGCAGCTTGAAGCGCACGGTGCTGTCATCGTAGCTGCGATCGATTTTGTGATTGACCAGGAAGTCCTCGTCATCCAAGTCTCGAAGCGGTCTCAGTTTGATCTGGGCCGGGAAGCGCCAATTGTTGTGGCCCAGCTCCGAGTCGGAGATGGTGAACTTGCGGAGGGCCATCCTGGCAAGTCAAACAGCCAGTGATAGCCAGTCTAGCTTCTAGCTTCTACTGTCAGAACCGCGGCTCGTTGCGCGCCGCCTTCCTTCCAATAGTAGTCTCCTGATACATTTGAATTGGGGCTGGGTGCACGTGAGAAGGAAAGGCGACAGGACGTGGGAAAGAAGAAGCAGCCTCTCAGATCACCTCAGCTGCAGAGAGGCGAAATGTCGGTCGGCAGACTGCCGTGAACATGGGCCCAGCTGGCTGCTGCACTCCGCAGAACAGAACACACAGGGGAGCACAGCACCTCCAGCAGTCAGTTCGTTCCAGGCCGAGTCTAAGTTGTGCGCTACTGTACGCTGCGCTACAACCGCTCTGCAGATAGCCGGCCATTGGCTGTGACGCTGCACTGTGGCATTGTGTGAGAAAAGTATAGGCGAGGAAGCGTTTTAATGAGTGAATGAACTGCTCAACAACTTCTGGCGCGAGAGTGAGTTGAACCAGCGTTGCTGTGCCAGACTTTCATGTTTGTTGATGGGAGCACGTGTGTTGGAGTTTGCCGTCCCCTCGGCCAAAGCTTCATCCTTCAAGTGGACCCTTCGGGGACAGCTACTGTGTGCTGTAGATGAGCAGATCTGCAAGAGTGCTGATGGTGTTAGGTGCATGTAGATGCTGCTGTGGATTTTTTCTGTCATCTAGTAAATAGGCATCCGGAACGGTAGCAATTGGCTATGGCATATGAATTCATTCGACACTACATGTAGCGAGCAGCAAATCGATAGAGAAGTAACATGTGCTTTCAGGAGAGCTCTACTGATGACATGTCCACCTTAGCTACCTCCGAGGTAGACAGAGTACTTGACGGTGCGATGGAGAGGGCAACTCTATCGCTACAGCCCAGATTGGCAATGGGTTGTGTACTCGTGGATGATTATGAGAAGATAGTTATCACTCTCCTTACCTCCCTCAGTCAGAGAGTGGTGCCACCAAGGCATTGGCTGTCAGTCAAGCGATGATGAGACCTCAGCTGAGCAAGTACCCGGCAATGTACACTGCGTCTGTTGTTGTATGTAGCTGAATATAGCTGCGCCATGCTCGAGCGCCCAGCAGCACCCACCCGCCAACAGTTGGACTAACGGCTGCCATCAAAAGGCAGCAAATGGCGAGAGCTCGCGTGTATGCTTCCGTGAATCAAAGAAAGCATCGACATTTGTGGCCGGCGTGCGAGATTGGCGGCCCCCCCATGCCCACGCTGTCGTGGCTTTGCTTTCCGCTACCACGTACGTTCAGCCGCACGTACAATCGCCTCGCCCTTCGCAACATGTGCGTCATTTTGCTCGTGGCCTCAGCCCATAATTGGTGGCGGAGCGCATTCCTCGACACTGCACGGCCGTCGCTTTGAGCGCAAGCGTTGTGGCTATACGGGCTATGTTGCGCCGCCGCCTCCCCATCACGTGTCGACAGGGGTGCATGTCCAGCTCAGGGCTGTTTACGGTATCGGCGGGCCCGGATGGCTGCATGAGGTAGGTCTACATCTACGCACTACTCACGGCGAGCGCTGTCTCGTTTGCTTCGTCGAGTATGCTGCTGTCCTCGCCGACAGCTCTCTTCCTCCTCTACTCTAGACGTCCAGCCGTGCTGTCTCCGGACTGATATGGACACTTGGACCATCCCTCCCGACCCGTACGCTGCGCTTGGACTCGAACGCGATTGCTCGCCGCAAACAATAAAGGCGAGATACTACCAGCTCGCGAGGAGGTACCACCCAAACCGCAACTATGGCACCGACGAGGCAAAACATGCCCTGGCCGCCCACTTCCACAGGGTCCACGAGGCATGGCTGCTGCTCAACCGACCGGAGCAGCGCAAACGATACCTCGAGCTGATCGAGCTAGCTGAGCTGCAGGATGAGATCGAGCACAAGCATAGAGAGATGATGGCGCTCGAGCGCGACGAATCCAGCAGTGAGGAGTGGGCTTCTAGCGACGCCGAAGATTACGATCTTACTCATCTGAGCGCCATTCGACGGGCGAGAAGTCCCATGGGAGATTTTACGTCCGACGTTGAAGACAACGACCGCGCACCTTCTGGCACCGAAGCAGCTGAACGTTCACACGGCACATCAAAATCCAAGCCTCGCGGTAGAGAGATAGACCGACGGGAGACTCATCCACCCGTTCAGAAACCCCGTGTACGCAACGAAAGAGAAGGGAGCGATGCACAGTCGGCTGCGAAGCGTCGTAAGAAGCTGGAGAAGTACAAGAAGCGGGAGTTGAAAGCTTTCTACGAGTACAAGGATGCCATGTTGATCAAGCTGGGTGCCGAGATCGAGGCAGAAAGACTCAAGACACAGTATGAACAAGCCAAGTGGAAGCGCGAGAAAGCCGAGAGCGCACCCAGAGAAGCTTCGACTCGTGTTAGATTGGCGCAGCAGATCAACAAGGCTGTCATGCTGTTCAAAACTCAGGCGACCCCGAAACTGCAGCGTCGGCCCACGCTAAACCTGAGTAAACACATACTGGGCGCTGGCGATAACTCTCGTGATGGAGACTTCTTGACAGTCAACAGTCCAAGTGCGACTCGTCAACTGGGTGCCCATTGGCGAGGATGGAGCAGCGATATCAGCGGAGATCAGACCAGTAGTGAAGACGACGGATACACACACGCAGCCGTCAGACGGTCAAGGCGATCACCCTCTACCATTTCCCGACGTCGCAAAGTTTTAGAACCACCAGTACTCGTTCCCCGAACGATTTCGGCGCCTGGTAGCGTCCCGCAGATCAATGGAAATCAAGAACCCGATCTGAATCCGCCGCCCTTCAGAATGCTAATCAAACGACCTACTGGATTTGGAAGCCCGCTTGGCTCAGTAGTGCAGGACTCGAGCGACGGGTCTGCCTCACCATTATCTGGATCTAGCCGTTCTCCATCCCCTCACTTGACAGGTCACTCCCGCGATCTCGTCCTATTCTCCCAAGAACATCACGATGCCGTACTCGCTGGCAATTCGCAGCACAAACGGACAACGTCTCTACCTAATACCGGACACTTCAGGCACGGTTCAGATCCTGATCTGGATATAGCAGTGTCCGGTATACCAGAATCCATGTTTGTGATCAAGGTCATTGGCGATCTGCGTTTCAAGTCCACCATCCCACGAGATCATGTTCATCGACTTGAGCAAGCAGACGAAGACTCATTGCTCAAACCTCCTTCAGATGAGGACGCCAATCCAGAGCAACTGTTGCAAAAGCTCCAGCACCTGGACCCTGCAGTAGCCAAGCGATTCATGGTCAAGAAAGATATCAAGGCGAGCTTCGCCTTCCGTCTGATTTGCAGTAGTCGTCACTTTGTTCGCCAGAAGCACTCTTCCTTCATTGCCTTGAGCTATCGACGAAAGCTGGTGGTGGAAAAGCAAAAAGATTACTACACACTTCCTCTCGAAAAGGAAATGCTGCAGGCCGTGTGGGAAGAGCGCATCTCCGAGAATGAAGGCTTATGGGTCGACCAAATCTGCATTGACCAGGATAGTGACTATGAGAAGACCATCTCAATGTCCGCCATGGATCTTGTATACCGGAGTGCTAGGGTGGTGGTAGTGGCTCTGGATGACCTGGAGCTGAAGGAGCATGAAGGAACTGTTCTTCGAAACCACGTGGCCGAGTACGAGAGCCTCAAGCATGTCGTGGCAGACAAGCGCTTCCGCAGACATCAGCCTCCTTACCTGGAGACGCACGAGGACTTGCTGCAAGTGCTGCAGAAGATTTTGTCGTCTTCTTGGTTCAGGCGTGCTTGGTGTCGACACGAGATGCGCCTCGCACGAGACCACATCTTCCTCTTGCCCTGCCGCACGGCTGGTAGTTTCAAGCGTACTGTGTTGAGGCTCACGAGCTCCTGCATTGCCCATCTGCTTGCGCTCGCGACTGAGGTGCCGTTCGATGCAAAGATCGAGCTGTTGAAGCCGGCTTTACATGCTTTCTTCCGTGATCGCACTCAGCCTTCAACTGCAGGCACCACCATTGCACATCACGGAAATTTCACGACTGTTGTTAGCGAGGTGTTTGGTATGGAGGCAGGTGGCGACCCACGTCTGCCCTTCGAACAGCGCGAGGCCGATGCCAGACGAGACAAAGTTTCAATCATCCTCAACACCATGGAATGTGGTTTGGCGCTCAGACATGCCCCTGGTTCGTCCCGCATCAACATGTCGAAGTCGGATTGCTACTATTCGCTGTTGCTCCTCGCTCTTGCGGCCGGCGATCCAGGTGCTCTGTGCTCTGTCGGCAAACCGATGTTGCAGATCTCTGCACCAGAGAGCATGCGACATACCCAACCTAGAGTGTCGAGCTGGTTGTTCGAACCTACGAACGTCGATGCTGGCCTCAACAACTACAAGACCCTCGACCGCTTGCCTGCCAACTCGGATATTCTCACTGGGATCTCACACCATGGCTCACACTACGTGCAGCTAGACCTGCACATGCTCAGCCGTGACAGACTTTACCGCGCTTCGAATGAGCCGGACATCCTCTCTCTGGCCGAAAAGTTCGTCTATACCTGCGAGACTCGCAAGCTTGGCCGCCACCGCAAACGCTACCTGCTTCATGATGGCCAAGCCAACGCATCCTTCGGCAACATGCGCGAGGTCTACGGTGAAACACTCGCTTGCGTCTTCGCCTGCGGGCCCGACTGGATGACCGAAGTATGCACACGCCACGGAGTGAGTCGATACAAGCTGGACCTGCAACCCGCCTGCTGGCTGATGGTGGCGCTGCGCAACATGAACGGCCAATGGCCCCAAGCCGACTGGGTCGACCGCGCCGCCGGTTTCATCATGGACTTTGTGAACTTTCTCGTCATCCGTGGAATGCCGCAACGCCAGCTCCGACAGCCAGAAGCGTGGCGGCCGAGCGTGGTCACGACTCTGAACGCCGGCAAGCTGCTGATGTTCAGACCGCCGGGCGCGGAAGTCTGCGCTGCCGTGCCGAGCGTTTTGCTGGACATCGACTACGTGCATCTGGCGAGACTGTGGATGTTGGTGCCGCGGAAGAACCGCGAGGAGTGGACGCTGAGGGGCAAGTCGGTGATGTTTGGAGACGATGCCGGCATTTCGCACGTCAATTGTGATGGAGATGCTGGGCAGGTTGTTTTGCAGCGCCAGAGGATCTATGGGCGGGAGGGAGATGAGGTAGGGGGTTGACGTTCCCTTTTTTTTTTTTTTTACCCTTTTGCAACTTCAGTGGGAGGAGTTCTGTCTAGTCGAGTCCTGTGATTTATGCGATATACCTTGTACCAATAGATGGAGATGTCTGTACGATTGACCATCGCGGTCAGCATTAGTAGATATGCAGTTATTCTGATTTATCGCAGAACGCGGCTATCTGACCTCGCCTGTCACCGAGTCAATCTGTACACTATCAATTACCCCAATCGATGAATCACTAGAAAGGATATGGGTTGTTGCTACAGCATATCAAGTCTGATGGCCGGCTCCGGTGTGATGAGAGGATCTAACCGGAACGCTCCGGAAAGCGCGGCCAGCGCGCGTCATTACTCAAGCTTTACCAATGGCTTCTTGTCGATGCTAGTCTCACTGTATGTTGGGGCCCAGATGAGTTACATCATCCTAGCGTACAAATGAATCGGTCCGTTACTCAGCAACTTCGTCATCACATGCAAAGGTAAGACCACACCTGCAGCTTTACCTCGAAACACGAGAACTGTCGCGACGTTGGCTGCGTAGCTGTCGAGCTTTGGACTTTACCTTTATCCTCTTTATCTACACTTAGGACACCCATAATACAGACTGATTTGCTCTGCCGAGCGATCCAATCGCAACCATGGCGCCCCAGTCCGAACAGAAAGTCGCCCAAATCATCGTCGACAGCCTCTACAACGCCGGCGTGCGCGTAGTCTTCGGCATCCCGGGCGCGAAAGTCGATGCCGTCTTCGACACCTTGAGCGACCACCCAGAGATCAAGCTCATCGTCTGCCGCCATGAGCAAAACGCAGCGTTCATGGCCGCCGCTACAGGCAGGATCACAGGCGTTCCCGGTGTTTGCATCGCCACTTCTGGACCTGGTGCGGGAAATCTCACTACAGGACTTGTGACGGCGACTACAGAGGGCGACCCTGTGGTGGCTATTGTGGGATCTGTGCCTAGGATGCTCAACACCAAGCACACGCATCAGTCTATGAAGGCACTGGATATCCTGGGACCCACTAGCAAGTCTGCTATGAACATTGATGTCGAGGACGTTGCTGCGGAGATCATTCTGGCTGCTTTCAGGACCGCTACTACGAGCCCGAAGGGCAGTGCGGTCATCAACTTGCCCATGGACATTGCGTCTGGGAAATCAAAGATCACTGCATTCCAGCCCCCTGCTTTCAAGGCGCCGCTTTACGGCCCTGCACCCACAGAAAGCATTCGCAAGGTGGCACGCATGTTGGAATCGGCAAAGAGACCCGTGCTGTTCCTTGGTCAACGAGCTTCGAGCCACATCGTGGTGGAGGCGCTCCATGAGTTCCTGGCGAAGCACAAGGTGGCGGTTGTAGAGACTTTCCAGGCTGCAGGTGCCATCTCCGAAGAGCTCGCGCCTTCGGTCTTCTTTGGCCGTGTGGGATTGTTCCGCAACCAGATTGGCGACAGGTTGCTTCAAAACTCGGACTGCATTATCACGCTTGGATACGATCCTACAGAGTACGAGGCCAGTGCATGGAACCCTTCGAGCACCCTGCCCATTGTTCACGTTGATTACACCTCTTGTGAATTCGGCTCTCACTACCATCCAGACATTGAGCTCCTAGGGTCTGTCCGTGAGACAATCCGTGCCCTTGCTACAGAGGTCTCCCATGTCAGCAGCCCGGACAACGATGAATTCTGCCAAAAGCTCCAGCAAGACGCCAAAGATCAGATTAAGAGTATGCAGGCCACGCAGACTGCACCCGGAGCGCGCGTGCACCCTCTTCAATTCGTCGCTGCTCTACAAGCACGCGTCTCGCCTTCAACGACTGTCACCTGCGATGTCGGCACGGTCTACATCTACATCATGCGCCACTTCCGCGCCTACCAGCCCAGACGACTACTCTGCAGCAACGGCCAGCAGACCCTCGGCGTGGGTATGCCGTGGGCAATCGCCGCTTCGCTTAGTCAATCTCCTCCCTGCTCCGAAAAGGTCGTCTCGCTCTCCGGCGACGGCGGTTTCATGTTCAGCGCGCAAGAACTCTCGACGGCGGTGCAGCAACGCTGCAACATTACGCACTTCATCTGGAACGACGAGGCGTTCAACATGGTCGAGTTCCAGGAGGAGATGAAGTACGGCCGTTCTTCTGGCATTGCTCTCGGTGGTGTCGATTTTGTCAAGCTTGCTGAAGCTTTCGGCGCGAAGGGCTTCCGTGTGCATGATGCGAGCGAGCTGGAGAAGGTGATGGAGGAGGCGCTGGCATACGAGGGGGTGGCGCTGGTGGACGTGAGGATTGATTATAGTCGGGCGAAGGACTTGGCGGGGAACTTGCTGCAAGACAGCGTAGGATGAGTGGATAATGGGATGAATTGAACCAAACGCATGATAATGAAGGACGCAGGGTGGTCGGCAAAAAGACTAGTCAGGAGTCAGGGTAAATTATAATCTAATAGTGCGGCACAATGGTATACATAGCTCTCTTCCCCATCAAACGCCTTCACATCACCTTCTGTAGAATACCCTCATCGCTAGACTGCTCTTCGACCACCCAGCTCGCCCGCCAAATCCATTCTCCCGCGACTCCGCTCTCTCCGCCGCGGTCCTAGGCGACGTCTCTGTCATCGGCAGTCTCCAAACCCCAGCAAAATCACTAACACTCCTGATCAAAGCCCTCTTCATTCTACGGCTCTGGCTGGGCGGCCCCTCTCGTCGGTCCTGCTCTTCTTCCGGCGTAAGCCACACGGGCATCGGCCGTATCTTCTTCTTCGGCGCTATCGTACCTTTGTAGACGTACGCGGAGACGTCGTCGGTCGTTCTGCGAGCGGTAGAGTACTCGCCGGACTCGCTGAGGCGAGTGAGGTGCCCTTGTCGCAGCAAGTCTTCGGCGTGCTCTAGCTCGGGGCAGGATGTCTTGTAGGCGCCTTGCTCGCTTTCCCAGTCTTTCTCCGCGGGCGTCACGATGAATGCCAGAGATGGTGGTCCCGGGGCGGCTAGGAAGCGTAGAACGGCGCTTTCCCTGTCGGTCTCGGCTTTCTCGCCGGCCATCGAGGCTGTTATTTGGAACTCCTGCAACGTCTTGCCGTGAGCTGACAGTTTTGTCCAGAGATTCGCGACGTCGGTGAGGGTGATGATCTCGGGCGGGATGCTGAGGCTGCCTGATGGGATCACCCGCGGGACTTCTACGGTGAGTCTGAGCAGGTTGGGCATGCTGACGACTGCTTCGATGCAGGCGTCCATCCAGCAGAAGTAGCCGACTGCGTTTTTGTACTGTTGGCTCGTCAAGGCGACGGTCAGATCTTGTAGCTGTGGGCAGGATGCTGCGATGGCTTTGACGTCGATGGGTGCTTGCTCTAGTTCTTCGTCGTCCTGAGCCGTTCGGAGCTCGAGGCGTTTTACTCTGGAGGCGGATGGGAATTTGAGCATTTCGTGCACCTCGGGAGTGACGTCTCTTGGCTTGCTTGGTTGTTGCATGTCGACGATGGCTAATTCCTGTAGGCCATGCTGTAATGCGAGGAAGTCTGGCAATGACTCGATTGTGTTGACTGTGAGAGATTCTAGCGCTGGCAGACGACCTGCTAGTTGTTCTAGCATCCAGCTGTGGCGCGCTGAAAGAGTCCGTAATGAGCTCCAGTCACCTTTTTCAGACCATACCTCGAACGTCTCAGCGGTCAAAGACGGGTAGTGGAGGTCCAGATGTTTCAATGCGGGCATGCTTGCAGCTTCTAACTCTGTCCATTGCATGCCCGAGCTCTGATGGGTGTCACGAGGAGATTCTGGCCCTGGCCCGTTTTGAGAGCTGATCACATCGATCTTGAGGTTAGTCAAGCTTTTGCAGCATAGAAGGGTTGCTTTCAGCAGTCCGCCCAAGCTTGGCTCATCTGTTTCGCTAAACTGAACAGCCAGGCTGCGCAGATTCTCACGTTTCTGCATCGTGTTGAGAGCCGCAGAGATTTTCTGAGCAGAGGCGCCATCCTCACAGATAAGATCCAGAAGGACTCCTGAGGACAATTTTGCAAGATGGAAAGCATCTTCTAGTTCATTCTTGCCTGAGAGGTCCCATGAGACAGACCTTACTCCGCTGAGCTTTGGCAGCCAACGATCGTACAGGTCACGCAACAGCTCCTCTCCGCTCTGGCTACGCTTGCCGGTATCACTAATGGTGATGCGATACACGCAGCGAAGCAAATCCATCTGCTCCCATCTTTCCAGTAACTCAATTTTGCCAGGGATGGCGTTCGTCGACAGATCGAGATGGAGTGTTCTGCAGATGTATTGCTTGTAACATTGGCTCCACGCTCGCGCAGCCAGACTAGCAGACTGTATAGACCGAGCCGGCAAATGCTGAAAGATGGTCTCGTGAACGGCTGGTGGTAGATCTGTAACTTTTACCATCGTGTTCCTATCCGTGTGGTCGTGTCCAAGTTTTGATGACGACTACAGAGTCGCTGAAAAATGGAATCGATTTTCAGCTTCAGGATAGACCTATCTTGCCAAAGCATATAAGTAAATACGACCAAACATGAGCGAAGGTTTGTCATGGTCGTTGACCTCAGCCGCACACAAAACGTCTGGGGTTGCCGCTGTGCCCAAGAGTTCTAAGCCGAAAATAGAGCCATGCAGCATTCCTTCGCACTAAATCCGATCCTTCGTGGGGAGACTCATAACGACTCATAGTGGAGGGTTAATGTTGTGAAGTGCATGAGTTTCGACTACATTCGTTCGATCGATCGATACAACTATCAATTCTGATATCTTCTCTCAGACCGAATTTTCCAGGTCGACTGTACCATAATGTTATCTTTTCTCGCGCTCTCGTAAAGTTGGAATTTGTCGCGACAACAACAAGACTCCAAGTAATCACTGATGCCCAATTGCAATCCTCCACTGTGGTGACAAGTCGAAGCCGGACATGGGAATAATATCGGTTGATCAGTTCGATGTTTGTATTGGATCTATGATCTGCTATCGTGCAAATGCGAATTAGAATTTGAAATTCGTCGTAGCCGCATCACTTATGCGTCTTGCGAAGCCCACTCCCGGAGGTAGAAAATGCGGTAATGATACCGATGCAGGCGACAGCAGTCGAAGCTGCGAATGCATAACGGAGGCCATCGTAGTAGACGAGGCGAGCTCTCAGCTGTGCTTCTGGTGCAAGGTAGTGGATCGCTTCGACTGAATGCCGGATCTGGTCGATTATCTTAACAAAGTTAGCATTTGCTATGCCATCGCATGGCTGGATACAAACTTACATCATTCTCGTATGGTATGCCGCGCAAGGCAGATGGTAAGCGATTTGTTAATGTAGTTTGTACAATGGCAGATGTTGCCGAGACGCCCCAGACGGTTCCCAACGATCTGATGAGGTAGACCGTTGAAGCAGATACAGCGTGATCTGACGACCACCGGATGTTAGCTATATATATCTCTCTGTGTGTAGATTCAGGAGGTCATCTACTTGCCGGCATGATCGAAAGAAGCCAACGAAGTAAACAGGATTGCAGGGTAAATTATTCCTTGGCCAAGGTTTGCGGGAAAGACGTAAACAAAATACTTCCACGTGGAATCCTTGAACCCGAGAGAGGTGACCAGCGCGTTACCGAAAGCCATCAACATGGCACCGTTCCTTATCAGAGTAGTCAGCTTTCCCCATCGGGACGTGACCACGCCGGCAATGACACCGCCGATCGGTGTTGCGAGGGATGGAATAGCGAGACGAGCACCGGCTGTAGTCGCAGAGTCCAGCAGAACGACCTGGAAGAATAAGGGCAGCATGAAAAGATACTAGTACAATTGTCAGCTGCTTGCTAGTATCGCTCAGGCGACACTTGCACTTACACCGTAAGCTGCCATGCCAGCACATAAATTCGCCAACTGAGTGGCGATAGGCAGTCTGCCTTTCAGTAGTCGGAGTGGGATGACGGGAACAGCGGCTGTGGTAGCTTCGACCCAGAGGAATAACGCAAATAGCACAAAGCTGAAGATCAGGATCAAAATCACCCAAGGGCTACTCCACGGCAATTCATTGCCTCCCAAGCTGAGGCCCACAAGCTGCACAGAGACAGCAGCAACCAGAAGCAGCGACCCAGAAACATCGACCTTCTTCCACATCGTACCGAAGTCGTCGGCAATCGAAAAAGTGATCGCTGGATTCTTGATAACGAAGTAACCAACGGCAATGGCCAGGACCGAAATCGGCACTTGGAGCAAGAAACACCACCGCCATCCAATATGGTCTGCGATCGAGCCTCCGAAGGACGCACCGGCGATAGCACCGAAGCCATAAATGCCGTTCTGCAAAGCTTGGTACATGCCGCGTTTGCGGAAGGGGATCATGTCCGAATTGACAATTGTTGCCATAGCCATCAATCCACCACCTCCAAAGCCAGTCAATGCTCTCATGGCATTCACCAAGACGACATTGTTTGCAAGACCGCATCCGAGACATCCCAAAGCGAAAGTGACAGTCGATATGAAAAAGCATATGCGACGACCAAAGATGTCCGATACGCGACCGTAGAGAGGTTGGAAAGCGGTGCTCGTCACCAGATACGATGTTGTGAGCCACGAAGCTGTGTTTGCTGCGTTGAAATCCGAGCTGATGACGCCGTAAGTCGCAGCAGTTATAGTGCTGTCCAGTCCATATAGGAAAACGTTAGCCATGATCGCTAACTCGATCAGGACAAATCCACGTGGCGGACGCCATGAAACTTCATCTGGACCTTTAAGCAACGGCTGATCTTCGCGGGCCTCGACCTCATGTTGTGTATTTTGCGACTCGGGATCCATTGGACTGACTCGCGTCGAAGGTGTCTTGTTGTAAACCCGGGCTGGTGACTAGGAGAGTGTCACGAGTGTTTCCATGCACTGCCAGAATTCACTGAGTACGTACTGTTGAGCAAGTACAGCAGTTAACATGACGCTCGGACATGTTGGATAAGCATCAGTGGCTTGCCATTGGGTCATGGAAAAGCAGTTGTTTTGGTGGGTCCAGGTACAATTCGTGATTCAAGCCAAGGATGTCGTGATGGACTTTGGGAGACTTCGCTTCCTCTTCTCGGCAACCGCAGTTCGCAAAACCCACTATCCACATCTATCACTGTTGATCGATAGCTGTGGCAATATCATCCTGCCGTTGTAGAGGAACAACGGCGCAGTATGATCGGAAGGATCCTCGAGATGACACAAACAGCCATCGTGCGCCAGACGTGACCTGGCGTGCTTGCAGTATCATCAGCTCACACAAGCATAGCTGCTGCAGATGACGACCATCGCATGAGCATCGTAGATATCTAAAATGGTTCCCTGTCTGGAGGGCGACAGCGATCCATTCCCTAGGTAACGACTATTCTTTTGAGGCAGCTCTTCACATCCGGTATCCTTCACAAGGTTTAGCGAACCGCCACAGATACTCAGTGAGTGACAATGGAGCGCTTAATGCGTGTCGCAGCTGTCTTCTCTGCTTTACTCACGCTCACAACTGCGGATTAGCAATACCGTTCACGCTTCGATCTGGCACCTCCGCGCCTCAATATCTTCGCGACAAATGACGTCGAGCCTGGATACTTGTTCATTGCACCCTTCGCTGGTCTTCAGACACGCCATCAGAACAACACGGTCCTCCATAGGCAGGTCCTTACATCTTCAGAGATGACGGTGGCTTCCTTGGGTCGAGAGCAAGGAACTTGGAGGATAGTGGCATGGCCTGGCGGTTCAAGAGATTGTCGGAGTACCTTCGTGTCATGAGCATTCGGTCACCTCAAGCTCACCTTGAATGCGATCCTGGGTTCCAGACTACGCGCCCGACTCTTCCATTTGCCTTCAGCCGACTCAATCGCTCCATTAGCAGAAGACGTGGAGCCTTCCGACACTAGCCAGGTCGAGTATGCACTGTACAGCGTGGGCCATGCTAGTCGGTAGAGAGTCTTGGAAGACAGGCAAATGTTGAAAAGGGTCTGCTGAGTCAATTGCATGTTCTTCCAGGCTCTTATGTCCTCGATACTGTGACCTTGCCGATCCTCAGCTATATCTACCAGTCTGGCTGCGGGTGGTAGCGCCAGGTAGCTGAAGATGTGCGCCAGGAGCTCCTCCGGTAAGCTCGGCAGCATGTCGATGGCGTTTATATTCACAGTCTACACAATACGGTAAGGTCTCCTGCGAATACCAGTGCAAAAGTGCTTGTGGTGGTGGTGGACGAGATGCAAAGCACCGAAACGCGAGATGTACACGCCTAGTAGGATTTGAAGCAATTTAATTGGTCGCCAAGCGAGCTGCAGGAGGGAGCATTTGTACAATACTTAATCTCAAGATCTCTTCTACTTTCTGTTCACCAATACGTAGTTGCATAAGTACCTAAGGCACTGCATGCGCTCGCTCGAGCGACTAGTATCACCTAGGCTAAAGTTGATATTTAGTCTGCTCCATCCACTCCTGCTCTGCTACAACCTACAGCTCGACTGATCGCACCTGATCATCCACTTTGCTCCAGCACTCAGGCACATGCTTCTTTCATCCTCGTTTGCTGCCATTCGCGGCTCCTGGCATCTGCAGCCGCAAGAGCTGTCGGTACCCAGCCAAGTCGCGTACAAGCCACGCGCTGCCGCGAGGCTGAAGAGTGTTTGGCGAACGCAGGCTGGTGGTGCAGTCTGCGGGTGGCGGTGAGTCATGTCTGGTATGCACATTCACCGTACTCACAGAGCAGATGAGTCTTGACGTAAACAGCGTTTTGGGGCCGTGATGTCTTTTCAGTCAATTCGTCGCATCTTTCGCCACCAGCCACCTGAGCCCAGCTCTCAACCACGGACCTGCTAGATCGCCATGGAGTCTGAGAATACTGAGGAGGTTCCACTCACCGAGGAGGTCCCGCTCACTACTTTATATCTCCAAATAGAGTACGGTGATATCCCGACCGCTGTACTGGGCATCGGAGCGAGAGCCTCAGAAGTCGAGATCCGCGACGCGTACCGCGCAATCGCTCTGAGAATCCACCCGGACAAAGCACCCAGTGAGGGTCTTCGAGAGCTTCACACGCTCCTCTTCCAAAAGGTTCAAACTGCCTACAACACACTACTGGAGGCTCAAGATGGTGAATCTGGCCAAGACCGCCCAAAGCAGCTCCCGGAAACTCTGGCTTCCTTGCACGCCCGCAATGTTGCCTTTCGAGAGGCTCTACGGGGTGCGCGCGAAAAGGCACTCCAGGCCAAACATGCCACCGATCTGCTCAAAGCCTCCAAACAAGCCAACCAGAAAGCAAAGAACGAAAGACTGGCTGAGAAGAGAGAGCTTCGTGCGCATATGTTGAAGGAAGAACAGGCAAAGCGACAAAGCGAGATCGCGAGGGAGAAGCGTAAAGTTGGGGCGCAGAGCGGAGGCTTGACGGAGGAGGTAGAACGCACTGGAGGAGCAAAGGCGAGCAGCAAGGAGCTGTCAGATTGGGAAGAGATGGAGGATGACCTCGAAGCTCAAGCCGCATTACAACCTGACGAGAGCCAGAAGCCGCAGGCCTTGCCCTACAATTCACAACTCAAGCGACCTTTACAGAACAAGGCTACCGCGCGCACTGCACGATCCACCTGGGACAAGGCACTGGACGAGCGTCTTGTTTCTGCCGCAGAGATCGACGGTCGCTGGAACACAAACCTTCTCAGTGGTGGCCGCTCAGGCTCCGTTTCGCTGAGCCAGAAGAAGCAAAGAGAGAAGAACGCAGCCGCGAGGATGCACAAGGCAACCATGGCGTTGTGCGATGAGGCCGACCGCATGCTCAAACCTGCCCTGACAGGGAACCGTACGTTCAGTGGATTGGAGGAAGATGACCTGATGCAGTCCGCGTTTGTGAGAACAGAGAACAGAGCTGAGGCCAGAACGGAAAGATTCCTGCAAGTCACAGATGGAGACTTGACTGAGCAGTACTACCTTGAGCAAGGTCAGCCGGACCAGAGCTTCTCATTTGCGTCACTAGCTATCGAGGACAAGTAGATTACTTTGCTCATCACGATCCATGTATGTCACGAATAGACGAGAAAATCTTGCTAATGATAAAATGACAATTGAACCAGACTCTACTATACCATTGCGAGTTTCATATCCATCTCACGTCGTTTCATCGGAGGGCTCTTTGTCAACTGTCTCCTGTGAAGCTCGAAGGACCCGTCGCCTTTTTGAGCAGTATGGCACAGGCCGCCATCCATCGATCGTTTACGAAAGCTTGGTGCTGCCCGTAAGAATTCATGCCCTGGACGGCACTAGCAGCGTCAGAAACCATAGCATCTGCGAGCCCAGCCGCGGCCGCAAGGCCAACAGTCGCCTCGGCCTCCGCGTTTGCGCCACGCACAAACTCGATTTATTGCGGGACCTGGTGCTTGGCCCTTTCTATCCGCTTCAAAGCGAATTCGCCGGTTTCGACAAAACCAGGAATGGGTCGTTCCAGGCCTGTGAACAGCGGCATTTGCGATACCAGCTCTATCGCAGCGGCGATCACCCCGTCGAAGTCGATGAGGCCTATGATGTTGAACTCATCGTCGATCAGCACATTGTGGGCACCGAAGTCCCGGTTGGCCAGGTCGTAGGGTTCAGTCTCACGGCTTTGAAGCACCGGTATCAGCTTTGGTGGTGTGATTACTTGGATACAACGTGGCCAGCCTTCCGCTGCTCGCACTATTGCGGTTCTGAATGGACGAAGACGACGCCAAAGCCCCCAGCCGAGTTCCCGTCATAATAGCTTGTTGGCAACTGGGTCTACAAGATGGTGCTGCCCCGGGCTCACCCATTTGTTTCCGACCAACGTTGCAGTCATGATCACAATCACAATGTAGGATGCACTCACAAATGGGTACACACAATGTCGCCAACGCCGTCCACGCGAATGATACCTCTTCTGTGCCACCAAGTCATATCGACACAGTATCCCGGTGAGAAGTGCAAGGCTGACGACCAAAAAGTGTTATACATTCCATGGTTTTGAGTTTTCATCTAAGCTCTCGTGGCTCATCGCACCTATCTTCTCTCACAGACTCGCAGGAAGCCAAAGCCTTTGTTCGCCTGCCTTGATCCAACCATCGCTGCTTCTTAACGTGGGCCAACACGCTACAGACACCAGCTCGTCAACAGCGCGGTCGAAACTCCGGCCATGCAAGAACGCGAAATGAGGCGCCACCATAAAGAAAGGATCGAAGTGCTCCCCCTGCGGCACCAAGAACTAGGCACGAAGCCCAGAGTTCTCACGAATTGCGCTTTGTGCCTGCGCAGATCGTCACTGATTGACCGCAGCAGCGAAGTCCACGCTCTTTGGAGAAGCCGATTGATAATTTGTGGCAGTACTGGGAATTTGTTGACGATGCTCTTCGATATTTGCCATTCATTGCCTGACGATGGATTCTCGACGGTCATTACGATAAGATTTGTGTGCTATTATGAATGCCAGAAACGTACTTTCCATCAAGTCCACAGTCCGTCCAACGTCTGCGTCCTCCACGGTGAAGGTCCCGAAGAATACACCGTACTGCAAGGCATACGCCGTACGATCTGTTGTTACATACACTGTGGACACGTCAAATTTTACCCTCTTCCCGGGTTTTCGATTCGGAACACCCAATTCTCTGGATTGTCTTCGAAAAGACGCCACCCGTGCTTTGTCATAGTATCCTCGTGGATATGTCGTCTTATGCTATCTTCGTCCAATTCAAGATGCAAATGATAGAGCTGTCCGAACGATTTGTCTTGCAAGAGGTGGTTGAGCTCATCAATCTGCCAATCTTCCCATGCATCCACAGGCTTTATTTCTTCTCCCGAATCGCCACTAAAGGCATTGGGTCCAAGCTCAAGGTAGCCTATGCCTTTTGGTATCAATTCTGAAAGGTGGTGAGCAGGGGTTCTGAGCCCGCTGTCGTGCGGCCCGTAGATTGCAGAGTGATCGATTTTGAGGTATTCGAGGCGACTCAGTTGTGTTAAGGCTGTGCCAATGGTAAAAGGATGATCTGAAGACGAATCTTGGTCGCTCAATTGGGCGGAAGACAATTTTAGCTGCTCCAGATTCGGAACACATGTTGGCAAAGCGTCCACAATCTCCCCTGGACGCACACGCCAATCTTGACAAGAGTATGGGGCACTACTTGTGCTTCTAAGGTTCTCCCAGCCTACGGCCCAATCGAGTTCGAGCTCTGTTAAAATTGGACAGTACCTGAGTATGTCTAGTACATCGCTAGTGTCCAATTCGCATTCGAGCAACCTCAATTTGTCCAGCTGGGCACATGCACTCATTGGGGAAGTTCCCGTGGAGTGTGGTAATTCACCCTGGAATTGTAGCAGTTCCAAAGTGCGAAGGGATGGCAAAGCGATCAGCAGGCTTCTGAAGGCATCAACACCCCGGCCAGGCATGATTGAGCTGCATATCGACAACTTCTCGAGGTACTGCAGCGTGGGAAGCTTTTGCATCCGTTGCTCCGGCCAAGGCGAGCCAAACATCTGTGCCATGATATAATCCGATTCTTCCTGTTCAAAATCGTTCGGCATCTGCGGGAGCTCGGCCTCTTGGTAGCTCTCGTCAACAGCTGCGTACAGGATTGACTTCAGCACACGAGCGGTGACAGTGCTTCTGCGTGGCAGATCCGGACGAATGTGCAACTCTTTTATCTTGGGACACAGCAACAACAGCACAGCCATTTGCGCTTCTGGCAGTTGCATGTTGAGGAAGCGAAGGAGCTCCGACAAAGTATTGCCCTCGTTTGGCGTATCATTACTGCTCGCCGAATCCGACTCAGAGTCATCCTGGTCTTTGTCTTCGTCCGGTCCAAACCAGAAGCTTCTGACTTTCCACTGGAATAGAGCGGCC
The DNA here is from genome assembly GCA_001553865.1 of Cladosporium sp. BSL10. Taxonomy (NCBI): domain Eukaryota; kingdom Fungi; phylum Ascomycota; class Dothideomycetes; order Cladosporiales; family Cladosporiaceae; genus Cladosporium; species Cladosporium sp. BSL10. The sequence goes on along the minus strand of LJJI01000096.1, from coordinate 115,249 downwards.
AGCGTTGCATCGCCTTGTAGCAGCTCAAATAACTCGGAGGCATTCATAGCTCCAATGGGGGCACCTAGGTCAATCGACAGCGAGCGAAGCGCTAAGCCATACTCTGGCTGCAGGCATACGGTGCGTAGGAACAGGCTCGATTCGAGTTTAGGAGTCTGCGAAGGGCCATCGAGCAGTTCAGCATTGGTGAATGCCCGGTATAGTAAGGGCCAAGCAAGACGGTGAAGGTTCTTCGAAACCAAACACACGTTGCTGAGGCTCGTCAGATGTTCAGGCACGATGTCTCTTTGCGGCCAATCATCCGATTCTGACCATCTGCGTCCGGGAAGTGCAAGGTGTTCTAGTACAAGAGTTTGCAGCTCCTCTGGAAGCGACAATAACATGTTGACTTTGCAACCACCACAAGTAAGAGTCGTGTTTGAATACCAGTAACTATTCGATATTGCCAAGCCGTAGAAGGAATGGGAGTAGGAGATGCAGTGCTCCAACGCGTTCTGTCGTTGCTCGAGGCTAGGGGGTCCTAATCGGGGAACTTCGGGCAATGTCGAAGCTTCACAGAACACGTCCAACGTGTGATGTACCCTAACCCTGATTCAATCACAGTGCATACATTGATAATCAGAGGTCCGACACCTATGTATAGGAGGAGCATTGAGATATACAGGCACCTTATATTCGTGACAGTGAAGTTCTTGAAGACCGTGCCAGATATTAAGGTCATGTCGATGCTGGGCGTGGTCCGCCTTTGTATCTACCGAACCTGCCCCGTTAAAACCTGTCACAAGCCAACTTCTGGATGGTAGACAATCATAACTTCCACGACGCATGCTCCGTGACAGTGGCTCTCTTGCGCCCTTTGTCTTCCAGTTTACAATACGATTCGTCTTTTCCGAGACCCATGATAACCTTCCAACCATGCTTCGCGAAAAACTTTGTATTTATATGCTTTTTGCTCGTTTCGAATTCTCGCCCAAATATAATCAGGTACGTGCGCTTGACCAATTTGTCTTGCAGCAATCGCTCAAGGTCCTCAATATGCCAATCCTGCCATTCATCGGCAGGCTCAGTGTCGCCTTCTATTGTGTCAACAAATTCGCTGGGCTCAATTACTAACCCTAACCCCCGAATCATGCAAAGATCGAGCACGAACGATCTCAAAACTCAAACATATGACAGATCAACGTCTACTGAGGTTTGAAAGAAACCTTGTTAGAATAGATCTATGTATTCTTGAGCAAGGTTGCGGGGAAACATCTTCATCGCAACGTCACTGTATCGACCTACGAAGGAGAGAATAACAAATTTAGACTGCGTATAGAAACGCATCACGTAGCCGTTATACCTCCGTATACAGCAATCGCTAGGACCAGGATGTGCAAAAATTGTCAAAAATTGCTTCCGACATGGAGTTTTGCGCACGCTGCCACGTAAGTATCAATCAGACCATCAGGCACTGCTTTTCTCGGCCATCACGTTCACATTTGCTAAGATATAGGTGCTTTTCAACACCGCCGGCATCAGCCAGCTCAGGACGATCTTAACTGTGCAGCGCGCATCGCGGTCATGGCGTCGACATTCAACGTTGCATTGTTAGTGACGATGGGGTCACAGGGTTGCACCGCTGCAGTAGTCACACTTGCCAAAGCAGATACGGCACTATACTTGTGAACATGCCTCGCGCGCGCCAGATATAGAATTGGTGGGATAGAAAGTAGGCAGTGTCTCGCTTCCTTCGGGCAAGTGTGTGTGATGCGGTACTGTAAATAACTCTTCTAGATCCGCTAGCGTTTCTGGCGGGTGTCCTAGCGTCTTCATATGTCGGACTATTACATTAGCGCGAGGGCCCTGACAGCTTGCAGCGGCAAAGTGTGCCCGGCTGGAACAAGGGGAAGTCTAAGATGTGTCAGGGACTGTCACACAGTTGGCGTCTTGGAACGATAGCGATTCTCAGCATCTCTCGCAATCATCTCAAGGCTGATGTACAAAAAGAGTTGGGGCTTGAGGGAACGTTTCGAAGCCTCCCAACGTTCGAAAAAGCTTGAGACGCAAGACCACGCGGTCAGACCGGCAGGGCGCGCCGGATGACTCGAGAACTCACGAATCTGGTGCATGCTCGCCAATCACGGGCGTGTGAAGGATGCATCCAGGTACGGGCGCGGCCGATCGTAGAATTATCAAACGCTGAACCGTGCCCCTGACGCCACGGGCGCTTGAAGGTTTAAACCATCATCTTTCCCTCCTGTCGTTCGTTTGTGTAGCGTTTCGTTGTGTTGCACATAGCCTTTGAACAGAGGTCTCACAATCAGAACTTAGGACGACATGGCTGCCAACAGGAACTCGCGGTACTACAGCCAGAGCTACGAGCCAGTGGACAATCCTGCAAACCCAGCTCACCTTGGTCAACCAGAAACTAGCCACCAGCCAGATGGCGATTATCAGGACTACGAGACCTACCGTGGTTTCAAGACAGTGTCCGATCTCGATATCGCAGAGCCGTCTCCTGGCTTGCCACCTAGACAGGCACAACCGAAGAACCGGAAAAAGATGTACATCATCATTGGAGTTGCCGTTCTCGTCTGTGTAATTATCGGTCTTGCCGTGGGCCTAGGAGTTGGCCTAACACGCAAAGACAATTCATACGACTACGTTCCGGCTAAGGGAGACGCATATGTGACCGACTCACGATCATTCGGCAAGGGTGCCACTCACGAAAGCCCCTCAAATGTCACCGATGGCATCGGCGCCGGCAAGGACGAATACAACTATTACAGCGGACCCGCGAAGAACTTCCCTGCTTTCTCAGAATGGGTCTCGTTCGAGGATATGTGGAAGAACAACCTAAATTTCTTCAAGACTTCGTGCCATGCCAACAAGTTCGGCAAGGACCAGACGTAAGTGGCTTTCAGCCAGGACATTTGGAGAGAACAATGACTAACGGCACCACGCAGAGATGAGGAGATTGAGATGATCTACAACGCTATTCAACATTACGCCGAGGTGTCTCTTGTAGACCACCGTTTCATTCTCGCTACGATCCTGCAAGAGGTATGTTCAATCATCCTTCACACACTCAAGAACCTCTCTAACTTCCGCGATCCAGACCCACGGCTGCGCCAAAGTCAAGATGACCACCTCTTACGGTGGCGTCGCCAACCCCGGCCTCATGCAATCTCACGGAGGTACCGAATTCAACTCGCATCACGCCAACCAATCCATCTACGACATGGTGCAAGACGGCACACAAGGGACTGCAACCGGCGACGGCCTCGTGCAGAACCTCATCTACTACGGCGATGCCTACAGCGCCTCTAGAGGTTACAACAGCGGGATCATCCCTTTGAGTGGCAACTTGAGTGAAGCCGCAGGCGCGACAGCCTGCTATGTCTCCGATCTTGCCAACCGCCTGACCGGCTGGACATATGCTGAGAGCAAGTGCCACGAAGATGCCGAATAGGACGCCTAATTTCTTATTTTCCCCATCATTTTCTTCTTCTGCACACCAAAAGTCGGGCTGACGCCGTCATCTCCTTTCCCCTTTTTTTTCCTTTTTTTTTTTTCGTATTGTTCAAATACCCTAGCGCATGGGGCGGCATATGGGAAGGATGGGCACGGCATAACTGTTTTTTCAAAAACTAGACACGCTTGTACAATCAATACATTTCAAGACCACATCGCATCACGCCAGCCATCAATCATCCATCCATCCTCTCCCACAACGGCGTCTACAGCCCCAAAAGCTCCCTCAACCCCATTACATCCCACTGGAAAGGCGTAATCTCAACAATGACACCCTCCTCTCTATCGACTTTGACAAGCTGCGTCATAGGCTTCTCCCGCACCTCTCCAGCCTTGGTCTTCAGCCTCAGCGTCGAGAAAACCATGACCTCGTCGCCTTCGGCACGCTCGAACACCCGTGGCTCGAGGACCTCAAGCGAGGAGAAGTAGCTCGTCACGATCGCGCCCCATGCAGCGAAGCCTGCGTGGCCGACATACTCGCCGCCCCAGGGCAGGTCGGGGCTCTGGTGGACTTTGAGGTTGGGCGATAGGGTGCTGAGCATGTCTGTTGGGTCGCGCGAGGAGTCTGGGGCGGCCATGAAGATTGCTTCGGCGGCGTAGAAGCGGTCGAGGATTTGTTTGGGGGTTTGGGGAGACATCTTTGGGTAGGAGCTGGAGTGTTGAGTTCTGGTGAATCGTTTTGACGAATTGGGCGTGGGAGTATTCTTGGATGATAAGAAACGCAGGAGTGCAGGTTGAAGTCGTAATACAAGAATTCTCCAAAGACTACATTCAGCTCGTCACTTATATTGATTTCTGCATCGAAGTCTTGTCACTCGTCATGTGGAGTTTGGTGATAGAGCGGGTTTGTCAGCCGCGCTGAGCAGCTTTTCCGAAAGCAGATTAAGCTCTGCTTGGCTGCCTCGCATATCCTACAAGGTTTATCAGCAAGTAGTATGTATGTTAGGATACTGATACTCCTGGCTTCAAACAAGTCGTTGTTGCAGTTACGTGGAGTGAGGGGTAAAGCATGTGGTGTTTACGAAAGAGCTGGCATACGGGATATGCACGGAACTTTATACTTTCGTAAGGTCGTCTATGGGTATCATCAACAATCATGTAAGAATCAAAGCGTCTGCGGCAGTTTTACTGCAGCTCGGCCCCCTCTGGCAATTGCCATAGACCGTTCTTCTTTCGTTCTTGAGCCCACCTCTCACACCACTGCTTCATCCTCTCCCTGCCTTTCGCGGTTCCCACGTTGACTGTTGGGATAACCTTCTCGATCCTCAAAGCGCAACAGAATACCGTCAGCTCCCTGAATGAGCTGTGCTCAGAGTATGGTACTCCAAAACAGCTTGCGCGGCTGGTGCTGCCGCGCTGGGGCACGAGCTCGCGCATGCTGTAATTGCTCTTCCAGTTGTCTGAGCTGAGGACAGTCTGCACTGAGGGTGACTCGACGAAGCGAGAGTTCGGTGGACGGTAGTTCCAACCACTGGGTCTGAATCCTACAGCGCGTGTGAAGTGCGGGAAGTAGCCTTTGAGGTAGTCGTCCAGTGTATCAGCATTGATCTCGAACAGCGGCGTCATGTGAACTTGCGCGGCACGAGGGTCGTCGGTCATCAGTGCATCAAGCTCCGGATCCTCAAGAGCTGCGACAATGCGGCGCTTGCTCGTCGGAGCGTAGATCTTGCTGTTGAGGGCTTTGGCGACGCCTAGACAGACTCGTTCTTTGCCGATGCTGTAAGTGCCGATGACAACTAGCAAGCGACCGCGGTTCTTAGTGGCATTGGTTGACGAGAGAATTTGCTGGCTGGCCTTCGGGTTACGTTCAACTTTCATATCGTCTTCAGTACCATCTTCTGGTTTCTCTTCTTTAACCGAATTCTCACGCTGGATGAACTTGGTCATGCCCTCCCCTGCTCGTTGGCGCTTCATCTGCTCCCAACCGTCATTGCCGTCTGGCGTGACTTTCGAGAGACTGACACACATATCTGCGCAAGCTTTGATGACCGCCTCCTGTGGTGGGAAAGCGTACTTCGGGTTCAGGTAGGTAGTATCCAGGTAACAGACGTCGATCTTCTGTTCAACCGTCTTACCATTGATCTTGTCTTGCACGTTTGGCATGAGTAGCGGATGCTCAATGTGTGCTCGGCAGGCTCTGAAGTCGCCACAGTGTAAAATGCGCTGCAGGCGTGGCTCGCCGCTTGCCTTCTTGCCAATGACCTTCTCAAACAGGAATAGCGATGAGCCAGGACAGTGATTTGCAGATATCATGGTGACTTTCACGCCTCTTGTGTTCGGCACCTCGACCGTCTGTTCGAACTCCAGGTCGACGACATACTTGGGGTCGACTCGCAATTGTTGACGCACGAGATTTGCGGTCACGCGCGAGCAGTAAATAGGGCCATGAGTCCACGTGCTCGTCAGACCAATGTAGTGATCACTGTGAAAGTGACTGAGGAAGTAAGCCTGACATCCTTCCACAGCACCATATCTGAACGCATCCACACAGATGGACAAGCCGGGCAGAATCTTGTAAAATGGACACGTCCTTGTGTAAGCCGGTTTGCCTCTCGACGCATTCTCAGATGCCGCTGCCTCCGCCCATGCAGCGTCCTCGGCATGTCCAGACATCAGCTTGCTAAATGCTGAGCCGCCGCTGCTCGATTTCTGTTCCCCAAAAGTGAATGGGTTTTGCTGGCCTGGCTTCGCTGGATGCACTGGCCTTTTATACTGCGCAGGAGAGGCACAGCGCTCTGGTTTGACATCTGTTTCAGGAAGCACCGATTTCTTGGGTGCTGGCAGTGGTGTGGGATTGCCATCGAGACAATTGTTGACGTGTATGCCTGCATCCTGTTCGCTGACGCCAGCCAGAGACGCGCTGCAGATAGGACAAGTTGGACTCGTGGTTTCTGTGCCATTTGGTGTACTAACGGATTCTGCCTTGATGATCATCTCACTGGGAGGTAAAGGCTCGTAGTCCTTCTCGTTCTCCTCCGCCTCCAGTCTAGCTTGCTCTTCCATGTATCTCCGCTCCAAAGTTTCATCGCCCTCCTCGTTGATGTCCTCGTCGAAATCTCCTTCGATCCCTTCGAAGTCTTGGAAGTCCTCCAGACCTCCACCGTAGCTCGTTTCCTCCTTGATCAGACTGGGTGGTTCCTCCTTCGGCACCGGTTCTACGTCAACTGTGGGCTCCTCTCCAGTCACGCTTGTTTCTTGGGCAGCGTCGAGAGCTTCCGATCCGGCTGTAGCGATGACTGGAGCATTGCTAGGACCCTGGTCGAAGCCGATTATTGCCTGTGGCTGTTCTTCTTCGTCGTCTTCGCTGTCTGAATCTTCCATGAAAGGACCAGATTTTATCATAGTAGGCTTCTTCGCTGGCTCAGCATCTTTTGTAGATTCCTCATCGCCAAACAAGCTTCCATCCTCTTCTTGGTCTTCAGCAGTATCCTTCTCTTCGCTCAAACGCCTTCGCTTCGACGGCGTATCCAGCTCATTGAAGCGATCCGCACCATCGTCGGCGATTGGATCCTTCTCGAAGTATGGTGATGATGTACTGTTAACAGGACCGCCATTCTCCGCGATGAATAGGCCAGTCTCTTCTTTCTTGAAAAAGTTCATGATATTGCCATTGGGCTTCTGTTTCGTCTTGGAGACCGCAACATTCTTCTTGGCGCTCCCGGAGGAGGCTTGCCTACTTCCGGCAGAGGAAGGTGGCGGCCTGGTCGATTTGGTTTTTGTCGCGGCCATGGCTGAAGGCTTTGATGGTGGCGGGACAGATGGTGGCACGGCGAGGGTGAAGGGTGATTTGGAGGAAGTCGCACCAGGTGATGGCGGACGACCGACCTCTGGCTGCTTCAGAGAATCTCGAGGTTTACGGAACATGAGATGGACATTGGTGTGGAGAGATGAGATGGTGGAGGATGGATCATGGCCGCGGCAGCACTCGTCATGATTGAGAGGAACGTGATCTAAGGGTCCCGCTCTAACGCGAAGTCACGGGTTTTGGCGTAAATTACTTGTGCCAGGGCTGTCCTTTCTTTGTCCCCTTTCACTTTCACTACCCCTTGTACACAGCAATACCAACTTGAGACGGAAGTGATAATACGAATGGACCGCCCAATGCTGCCTTTAAACGTTTTCTCTACTTCACATCACATTCGCCACGCTACATTGTACCAAAACCGCAATCGTGCTCCCCGCCTGAATCTACATTCAAAACTAACTACGCTCAATTTCGAGCACATTAGCATCTATATTGAAGTATCGAATACTGTGTCACGACCTTTGTCATAGATCTACCTTGACATCCAGCGCAGAGCATGGCTTTGGCATGGTGCTTCTGACTCACCTAAATCTGTTCGAATGACCGTGTTTCAGATATTGTCCAGAATCAACTGCACCTCATGTTCCGCGTCTTCGAGAATATGCTGAGTGGAGTATTGAGGTGACCAGCCAATCTTCCTCCCACGATCTGCTTGCAGTGTACATCTGCGCGACATAGTCAGCATCCGAGCACTCGTACACAGCAGACCACAACAACTCACGATCCGCCCATCTCTACTGGAACAAACTCCTTGGTACATCCAAGAGCCTTGGCTGCTTCTCCCAGAGACTCGCTGTTGGCTTCGTGCAAAGTGTCGTCTTGTACGACACCACGCTTTTCCAGAGCCTTTGCTATCTGCTTGTACAGATCTGACCAAGCGATTGCGCCAGGAGAGGCCAAGTAGTACCCATGTCTATTACAGTCGATCTGTTCTTCGCTCAAGATCTTACGCAGGAGTTGGATGTACAGCGTGACTGTGTCGTGGATGTGGCACACGGGCCAAGACTGTTGCAAAGTCAGACTGAATCTCTAGTGTTGTGACCATCAGACTTACGCCATCTTCATCGTCGACCTTGCAAACCCGACGCAGGGCTTTAGCAGCACGTACGACAGCAACGGTCTGGATGGAGATATGATTGCCGAAGCCGGAGCCCCGGCCGTAGACGATACATGGGATGTAGATGTACGTGCTGACGCCGTGCTTTTCGCCGGCTTCGATGACTTCGTTGTTGGCACCCACGGCCTGCGAGGAGATTCAGTAACTAGATATAGATGACAGACTAGATCCGCATTGACATCACATACCGTCTCCATCGGCGGGAACTTTGACCTCGCCTTCTTTTGGATTCCATACAACTCCTCTTCAGCGTCGCTTAGTACTCTGTCTGTAGGATGTCCAGTAAAGCTGCTGAACAACTTCGCGCCGGTCGTGTGGAGGAAATGCGTCTGTACACCGTGTCGATCTTTCACGGCTGCGAGAGCTTCGATGAATTTGACCTGAGCATCTGCGTTGAACGCGTTGATCAGGAAGAAGACGACGGAGATCTGTTTCTCGACCAGAGTTGCTGTGATTGCAGATTGGTCGTTGAGATCGAGTGTGAGTGGCGTGGCGTTGTAGTGGGACTTGACCTTCTCGGCTTGCTCCCCGCTACGCACAAGGGCGTAGATGGTGCCATGAGATGGAAGATCAGCTGTGTTCTTGAGTTCGGCGAGTAAGGAGCCGCCGATGTAGCCTGAGCCGCCAGTGATGAGGATGTTGCGAGGCATGTTGTGCTGTTGTGTCGGATGTTGATCTTTCGAGGAGATCTATGGCTTGATTTACTTGTAGTGAGCTCTACCAGATGCTGAATAAACGCGTGGTGACGATTGTTTGAGGATTGATAATCAATATTTGGTGTCACCACGAGTAGAGGTCGTCATTGTGGAGACCGAGGTCAGCAAGTTGGACCAACAATGGATTTTAGAACGATACAGAAGAACTGCACGACCCAACAGCGTCAAGAATGAGCCAAAAGGTTCAAAATGCATATCTTGTAGCTTCGATTCATCATGCATCGCGGAAATGTGCGATATGAGACGCCTTTTAGTTTTTGATGCGATTCATCGCAAGATCAGCCATGCCCCAACACTAACCCTGAGGCCTGGTGTTCGTGCACATTTTCATCCATACCATGATATGCGTGTGAACTGCGATCAATAATGTTCTTAACGCTGCTGACCGCAATGAATGATGGTGAGTCTTCGAACGTAGATGGATTCTACTGCGTGCGGTTCAGTCCAACCTGCTTAATTATCCAAGGATCGAAGTTACTACAACGGATATAGTGCTGCTGCAAGGAAGCCGAGCTCTGCGCCACATCTCGGCTGCCGACTGACGTACCTACCACTTTTTGATCGTATTATTTAAAGCGCAGGCACTGTGCTCTTGACGGCACAGACGTCTACGCTATACGAACGCAGTGACATGACTCTCCAAACATCCAGCACCACCCATCCTCGGCCATCTGCATAGTCGTCACGTAATTTGCGCGGTTAAATGCCAGCCGCACGCTCGAAGCCCAAGCCGTGATCACCCGAACGACGAAAGAACATCGGTTCGGGAAAACAGGGCCAAGTCGAGCAGGAACAGCGTATCGAAGTCGTGTGATTGTCCATCCTTCGAGGACAGCGCGTGCGTACCCATCTGTCTGTTATCCGCGATGATGGCCGAAAGCTCGGAAGCCGCTCTCCCTAGCTACGCTGCTGCTACCACCGAACTAAGCCTCACCAACACCATCAGCGACGCAGCGTATGCTTATGCCGGCTTCACTATCAGCGACCTGCGCGCGCAGATTCTCGCCAATGCGGCGATGATCAAGCCGATATTTAACAACGAGAAATCTCGCAATGAATACGGACTCGAACTCACCCTGATTCGAGGCAGCTCCGGCCAACACGCCGCCATGCTGCTGAGAGACAACTCATCGCAGTCGTCCAAGGATGAATTCTATCACCGGAAGATCATCCTCAGAGGCAGGGCTTACGACATGCCGAGACAAGCTTTCGAGGACTTGTTGTTCAAAACCGAAGTCATCCTGGGCGACATGATGAAGAACTCGAAAATCGAGCACGCGCTGGCACGAGAAATGAACGGCTGGAATCCTCGCCAATACGACTAAGTGGCGAAAGTAACAAATTCATATCCGTCCTCGCATCTTCCACATATGGTACACGCAACACCGATGGCAAAGCCACAGAAGGTCCCCCTCATAGCATCCGACCACCGTCCCTCCCTCAACAAAGCCAAACCGCCCTACCACTCGCCAACAACCTTCCCCAAAATGTAAAACAGAGTCGGCAAAACCAGCTCGACATTCATCGCAAGCTTCGTCCTCGGCCCAAACCCATGCTTCAATCCCGCCCTCAGCCTCCCCAAACCACCCGCAACGAGACCAGCGCCAGCAATAGCCAGCGGCACCTTTCGCTCCAGGACATTGTTGCTCGCCCACCAGACGATAGCGCCTGTGGCAGCGAACTGCGCTCCGAGATACCGGATCTGGCTGTCGGTGAGGGCGCTGGTGGCGCTTTTAGGTTTGAAGAGGGTGTTGTCGCCGAGCATGTTGTCGCCGAGCGCAGTGTTGGCTGATCCCATGAGGAAGGCGAAGATGGCGTAGCCTTTGAGGATGGTGGGAATTGAGGAGGCCATGGTGGGAGGCCTTTTCTTTTTTCTTCGTTGGAGTCGAGAGAGAGAGAGCGAGAGAGTCTGGGCAGCTTGTGGAACCAAGGTGTTTTTGGATGTTGGTCGGCTTCGTTTCGGAAAGACTTATAACATGTAACGATGATCTACTTGCTTCGACGTTCTAGAGTGGTGGACTCACATAAGACATGAATAAGTGGGATTCCGCGACGATTTATCACGACCGATCCTTCGAGTTATACGGCCGAGGAAGAATGAAATGTCTACCAGCTGAACGGACATAGTGCATCGGGGTGGTCCGGGATGTGTCAGCCGCCAGCTCGCTTACTCGAACATCGTGAAGGATCCGGATGCCAATGCCCGTGACCTCGTGTCGCTTCCATGGACTCAGTGTTCTTTGCGAGTCAGACATGCAAGTACTGGTATGACTGTGAGCGCCGGGTGATTTTCCACAGCTGCTTTGTCATGGCTGCTGCCGTGCAGGATCGAATCGACGGCGACTTGTAATAAAGTCCACTAAGCCGATGGTGGTGGCATGTTCGTCGCCACCAAATCTTCCGGTATAGTTTCGTGCAAAAGCGACTACCCCCCGAAAATGCAGTGTTTCCCTTGCGACGCGAAAGCGTAGACGCCAAAGGCTCTGGCGCAATGGCGGAGTTCCGTGCTCGTCAGCAAAGGAACAGATCGCATGGCTTTTTGTATCAACACTTCTGGCAGCGAACGACATGGTTGACAAAGCAAGAGATGTAGAAAAATGAAAGAAGCGATCGAAGAAGTGAGAGCGGCAGCCAAAACACAATCTGGTATCAAGCTACTACGAATCCCTCCCTAAGCGACTGATCAACCAACAGGACATTACAGCGAAACGAGCGACGATAAGTATCTCTCCCTTCATACACCTCCTCCTTTCCCGAACTCGCAAGATCTCCCTTGAGTATCCCTTTAAACATCATCCGAAGCCAAGACAGTGCCGTCGCGAGCGAGGGCGACCTTGTGGTGGACGAGCGAAGTCTTGACGGGGTTCTTGGCCTCGAAGATGCGATCGAGCTCCTCGAGGGTGCGGTTCTTGGTCTCGGGCATGAAGAAGTAGAAGACGGTCGACTGGACGGCGTTCCACACCACGAAGACGATGTAGGTCTTCCACTTGATCTTGGAGAGGGAGATCGGCCAGGCGAACTGGTTGAGCATGCCGCCGGCGTTGACGGCGAGGGCGGAGAAGGCCATGCCCTTGGCGCGCATCTCGAAGGAGAGAACTTCGACGGGGTACAAGGCTTGGAGCGGGGTGAGACCGATGGAGTAGACGGCGCCAAAGATGAAGATCATGGCGATGGCGGCGCGGGCTGCATCGCTGTTGGTCTCGCCGGACTCGCTGTAGAGGGCGGTGGCGGTGGTAACGCCAATCCAGACGACGCAAGAGCCGATCATGGAGAACAGCATGAGCGGACGACGACCAATACGGTCGACGAATGCGGCACCGGTCAACGCGAAGACAAACTGGAAGCAGGCGTAGCCGAGGTTGATGTTGGCCTTTACGACTTCCTCCTTGTAGCCGGCGGTGTCCAACACAGCGGGCAAGAAGTAGGTGAGCACACCGTTTCCGGCCCACTGAGCGAAAATGGAGAAGACGACGTTGGTAGCAAGACGGTAGCGGCTGGCACGGCTGTTGAACAGAGCGCGGTAGTCCCACCAGCGCTTGTCGGCGCCCTCCCTTTGATTCAGTTAGCACCTTGAACAACGATCCCGCCTATAGTGAGTACTTACATGTTCAAGAACGTTTCATACTCTTCCAACTGAAGCTTGACCCAGGCAGAGTCTTCGTTGCCGTATCCGTGGTATTTGGTGAGCACAGCGATAGCCTGCTCGCGCTTGTGATTGACGTAGAGCCAACGCGGAGACTCCGGGATGAACCATGCAAAGAGAACAATCAGACCCGGGAAGAACATCTGAAGGTACACGGGAATGGTCCAGCTGACGTTGCCCTCGAGAGTAATGGCACCGCGAATGGCACCAGAAGCCAAGATGGAGCCAGTGAACCAGAACGTGTTGCAGTAGGCGGTGACAATGCCACGGTAGGCAGGGTGAGCGGTCTCGACGACATAAATTGGACCCGCAGCAGAGATGATGGACACACCGAAACCGAGGACAAAGCGACCGGCCTTAAGTTGACCAAGATTACCGTTGAGTGCTGTGGTTCCGTTGATGATAGACCCAATGACGATGATCCAGGCGCCAATCTGCATGCCAATCTTTCTTCCCCAGGTATCGATAGCGGGACCGACGAAGAAAAGAGCGCAGACACCACCGATCTGGTACATCGCAGAGTTGAGTGCAGCCCATTCACCGTCGTTGGTACCGTCGAAGAAGTCAAGGAACTTCTGGTTGGCAGTGAGCCCACCAAAGATGGAGCCGTCAAAGCCGTTCTATGGCCATGGGTCAGTTGCGAGGTTCACGTGTTGCAATACGACAGCTGCTGTCGTTCGTCTAGAGATGCAGCAGGTGTCTTACCATGGTCTGCGCAAAGCAACCAAGCAGAAGGCAGCCAAAAAGCCTCCATGTCGTCCAGTTCCAGAATTGGGGAGCCTCCTTGATCAAAGCCTCGTTGTATGCTTCAGAGCCCTTGACGACCTTGACTTCTGCGACATCGGACTGCAAAATTATGTTAGTCGGCTGCACACTCGCCAACAAATGGGCCTACAAGACGTACGGAATCGACAATCTTCTCAACATTGCTGTGAGCGCCTTTGACCTCTTCGGTGGTCGACATGTTGTAAGTGCCTCTCCAAGAGCGAATGTGGTGAGGAGTGAAAGGCAGCCGCTGCTGGTGAGAGAAGAACACTCCAAAACCACGGCGACTTACGGTATAGTTATACAAGAGGAGACATAGTAGTGATTACTGCACAAGGGACCCCAGCCGGGTCTGGAGCCGCTCGTTAAGCTGCAAGGCGCCTCTTTGTGGGGATATGGGGGAGGGTTTTGGCTCGATTAGGATCCGGAGGACTGTTCTCCGGGCTTACGGCCCTGGCGGCCGCAGGATGTGCCCTCTCACCTACCACGTGTGTTGGAATACACGTGCATCTTCAACACAATGGGCAACGCTACAACGGTCCGGAACCTCCGTGTATTGGATTTTTGGCTTGCTCGCCAGAGCAGGTACAGTGAAGAAATTGGCGATTGGACTAAGCGATTTGTCTTAGTGCACAACACAGACACGCATGAGCTTGCAGGAAGTAGTGAGATGTCTACCGATATCAGCAGACTAGTCCTTGACATGGATGACTCTTGCAACCTTAACGTCCAGAGAATGATGAGCATGTCGTTGTTCATCTCGCATTTTTGTGACGGCTTGGCAGCAAGGACTCAGTCAACGAGAACAGGCAGTTCGCCACCTCATTCGCGCCCGCTCGAGTCCGGAGAATTCATGCCCGTCAGGTCAGAATGTAGAAAAGGATCGGAGGTGAGCTTAAGTCGCGTGCCTAGGCAGTGGTGCGGCTCTGGAGGCGCGAGAGGCGCTCTAGTGGTGATTGGCGGCGAAATCAGCACTGGTGTTTGGCGAAACGAGATGGAACGTTTGGATGGCTCGATGGATGCCCAGCTGACCAGTGTGTGTGGTGCATGTACATGGGTTTACAAGCGAGGCGGCACTCGTGCATATCGCTTCCGATGCTTGTCAGTATACTTAGGGCGGTACCGCGGGCTGGTTCCATGTGAGAATCCAGGGTTCGGGTGAGAATGACAGGAGATGTCGAGTAGAGCGTCGAGCAGCAACTGTACGTGAGGTCAAGCCGCGAGCACGCGTGCCTTGACATGTATAATGTAGAAGCATTGCCCCTGTCACGTGAAGGAGACACCCGCAAATAAGACAAGATGTAAGGGCAAGGAAGAAAGGGGAGCACAGTGGCGGCGGCGTAGATGGTCGGGCGTAGATGGTCGGATGTGGCTGGAAGGATCAAGCTCGAGCGCGTGAATCTCAAGCTTGCGCCAAGATGGAGCGCGCCGTGTGGCCTCGGAAGTGCAAGCTGCAAGCAAAGCAAGAATAATAATATTGATCGTACCCAACACAGCTTGCCAATGCACACGCGCTCGTGACACCCGCATTCACGTCTATGCGGTCCGGAAGCCTTGCGCTGCTGCTGGCGAGTGGCGAACATTTCCCTGGCGTCTACGGAGTTGCGGGCCTGCAGTGCTGCTGCTGCTCTTATTATTATTTCCTCAGCTGATCATACCACCCTGAATGCATCGTGAACAGTCCAAGCAGGGTGCGAATGTTGGCGGTCTGCACACGTCGATATCCACTCCCTGCTATAGGTGGCAGCTGAGGATATCGCTTGTGTTGTCAGTCTCCATCCCCATACCCAGCTATCAGAGTACTCCTCTCAACTTTTTAATGAGCATTGGACGCGAGATTGCTTTGAGCCCACATGATGGAGCACGACATCCGCCAACATGGACGTTACTCACCGGACGGCAGTGCGTGAACACACTCCTTGAGCAGGTCCGGAGTGCCATCCGGCACCCAGCCGCCGTATCACGAACACATCAGACAGGAGAGTAACACAGGACTGCCACCTCGTGCTGAGGCCTCGAAGTCTGGACTTGTCTGCAACGTTTTACGACGTTGGAAAGCTCCTGCTAACCAGAGACATCCAACAGACCATTTTCCTCTATACGCTAGATCAAGATGAGCACTCGACCTCGATTCCCACCACAAGAGCAAGGTTATCCTTCGAGACGAACAGAACAGTCACATGCCATCAGACTGTAGGCAATGCCGCCTTTGATACCTTGCCTACGTGCATCTGGACTAGTCTCCAGCCGCAATGTTAAGGCTGCGGAGCGCAGCCGTTGGAATGTGACACTAGCGTAGGGGCACCACGTGGGTTCAAGACGTCAAACCGTTTTCGCCCAGATCCGCAATAATTCTGGACGATCTTAATGGCAATCGCCAACGACCTAAAGACATGTTCCAATCTGCAATTCAATGCAACAGCATACACTCCATGACGGTTGCTTCCCGAGAACGTCCGCAACTCCCACCCGCGACATCTCATCTCATTGGCACATGAAATGGATATGCTTCCACCTGTCTGATACCCAGCTATTCTCCATTCGGAACAATGCGCCATCGTCAGCAGCGGTGAGGATGTAGCGATCTACAGCGGTTTCCTAGATCCCGCTTCGCAAATCCAGCCTCTCATCTCACGTGCTCAGCTCATCTGCGCTTCAGCGGTGTCTCAAGGGCATTTGAGCTCGAGCGTCTCTTTTTGGAAAGCATAATAACATTTATCCTCTCCAACACTGTCAAATCTACCCAGTCGTTCATTCATTCATTCGCTCACACCACATTCTTTTTTGTTTCAGCGTTACTAACCTGCAGCGTCTTGCTTGCTTCTCCATATTCTTCACCTCCAGTCACTCTTTCGAGCCCAAGCGCAGTCAGCAATTATGCACACCACACTCGTTATCCTGTTGGCAGCCGGCCACCTTGCCAATGCCCAGGATAGTATCTTCTCGTACTCGCCTCGCGAGACCACTTCTGATGACAACCTGGCGACCATTACAGCATTGTCAGACGGACACTTGCCGACTTGCTTCACAAACCACCCAACTCACCCGTGCCCGACCGACGGACCTGGTGTGAAGCGCGATCTCGTTAAAGATCTGAACTACATGGCTCATATGGTGCCTGTTGACCCGATTTCAATGACAGTCGGGTCCGCTTCCAACTCGCTTCCCACCGACGCGGCTGAACCTCAGGTAATCGAGCGGGCTGCTCCCTTGAGGGTGGTCCCCCCGAGCTACATTCCTCAGCCGAGCGAATGGGCGATTCCTGGCAACTTCACCTTCACCGACACTATCACGCAGAACGCCACTGGCACTGCTGAAACCACGGCAAGCCTCACCACTTCCTCTTCTGAGTCAGCTACACCGCACCCCGATAGCTACCTCAAGAGTGACAGCAAGCAGCTCAAAAGAGATGATACCCACGGCAAGAAGCTGAACCTCGGCGCGATCATCGAATCCATCAAGCACGCGTACAACACACCGCATGCAACAGGTACCGCTGCTGCTCACCCTGTCTCGCCTACTGGAGATGCACTCTTGAAGAGCTCCAACGCGACCAATGCCACCATTAGTCATGGCAGCGTCTCAAGCGGAATTGTCCCCTCAGGAGCTACATCTGCGGCTTCGAACACTTCCACCAAGGTTCACCTTGAAGGCACAATCGGCACCCTTCTCTCGGCTGCAATGTTCCCCGGCAAAATGAAGGCTCCGACTACTTCGCTCTCGCAAGCCTCTGCTCCAGCGACCACTCCTGCACAATCAATCCCTGAACACTCTATCGTCCCTATTCCAATGTCGCAAAGGCCAAACACCACTGCTCCCAATGCTGAACTGCAAGCTTTCGTCCACACCATAAACACCGACACCGCGCAATCGTCGTCGTCCTCCGTCGCGACTGCTTCTGCATCCGCTACACCTCTTGCCCACACCAATGGAGATGTGAAGCCCGATCACAAAGTCGCCGCCTCTAGCTCAAAGACTCTTTCTTCTGCAGCACCTGCGCAAGACTCTGGCAAGCCTAAGACGGGCGAGAAGCTGCACCATTACCTCCACTCGGTCGCTCTGAAAAAGCCATCCACCGTCCCAACGAAGGAGGTCCCCACCGCAACCTCACCGATCAAGACCCCGGAAGTAACTCCCGTCGTGCCCGTCAACCACAACGATACCCAGGCCATCACGCGAATCAACACCCACACCGCTGTCACCCTCACCGAGGAGCAGGCCGTCGCAACTCCTCACGCCTACACATCGGCACACCACCACCACCCCAGAGCTAGGCGCTTCATCGGTTAAGCTCGCCAGCTGCTAAATTTCTCTCTCTCTTTCCTTGTGCTAGCGCACATACTGCCTTACGAGTTGCGCCTCGCTGCCAAACTTTTCGTTTTTGTTCAGCACTGAGGAACACGATACCCTTTTTGTCTTTCTTTCGTATATGTACATACACAAGGTCTACAGAGGCCGTGCTCCAATTTTCGTAGCCTCTAATTCTTAATTCTAATGCAACCCCCAAACAAAAGCCAAGTGCACTCACGATCTCTCCATTTCTCCTTGTTATCAATCGGCGTTCAAGCCGCGTCAGCTCGTTACTGCTCTGCATCAATCACAGTAATTCTGTCTGAACACCAAACTCCAAACCAGCATACCGAATGGACAGGACAGCCGATTCCATTTTCACCATCCACCCCACTCACTGCTCACCCCTCCGCACAATCCGACTTATTCCTAGGCCAATCCAGCTTCTGGCACGTCCGCCCACAGTACTTCCTTCCCTTGCACCTCGCACACTGCCGCGACGCTCTTCCCGCCCTCTCCATCCTTCGCTCCACAACCCGCACATGCACCTCCATGGTGGCCGTTGTTAGGCAATCTGATGGCCGGTGCCGCAGTCCTTCATTCTGCCATGTTGTACAATCGCTCTGACTGCTCCACAGTCACTCTGAATGATTTTCAAGCTGATCTCATAAGAGTCCCTCAATGTGCCAGATCGCTCGATGGCTTTCGTAAGTCCCCCTGTCTTGAAAGTTGGTTTGCAAGTGGCGTTTTAGACCGCCTCGACGCCTCTCTGCACATAGCCTGACGTGCAATCCACTTGGGAAACGACTACAGAGCGTCCGATTTAAATGACGGCTCACAATGTACAGCTGCTAGCAGTGTTGGAAAGTTGGACGATAGATCGCAACCACGAGCCCCATGTAACCATAAGGAGGTGGTACCTGATCTTAGACGACATGGGGGAAGCAAGAGGGGTTAAAGAACGGAGATTCCGCTTACTTCCGAGTCTTCGAGCAGGGCTCGTGGCCAGTATGCCGGTGCAAATAGATCGAGATGATTTCGAATCTTAGGATGCTGATAGTCATCGATGTCCAATTGTTGTTGGCGGAGTTCAGTTGGACATCTCGACCATAGAGTGTCGATGATAACGGGTTGCAGAAGTTTGGGTTTCGTATGTAAACTTATGCTTAGTTAACATTGCGTAGGTGTACAAGTCATGCAGCACGCAGTAAGAAGGTGAGATCCCAGCACTCCATGAATCAGGCGATCATGCTGCATGTTAGCCTTGTCCATGGATTTGTTTCAATCCGAGTTCGTTTCCGGTGAGTGGTCGAATCGCTATCTCCGTCAAGTCCGACGGATAGCCAGTATAAATACATAAGGCAAGCAAGAGGATGTAGGCCTTTCCATATTCACCTCGCCAAAAGGCATTCGAAAATCCTACACCGACCAACTACACAATGACGGACACAAAGCTCATCGCTCTTATCACTGGTGGTGGGTGAAATGCATCTCGAAAACACCCGTCTCTCAAGCAACGCTGACATAATTGCAGCCAATGGTGGTATCGGCTTCGAACTAGCCCGTCAGCTGCTCTCTAAGACTGAACCTACATGGCATGTCTTGCTCGGCTCACGCTCTATCGAGAAGGGACAAGCTGCTCTCGACCGACTGGAGTCATATGGTCTACCCGGCACTGTCGAATTGATCCAAATCGACGTCACAGACGATAACACTATCGTCCGCGCTGGCAAACACGCCGAATCAGCCCATGGCCACGTCGACGTCGTGGTCAACAATGCAGCCATAGCATACACGGGCGAGCGTGGTCGGGAGAGTATGCACGCCAGCTTCGACACCAACGTCGTCGGTCCCATGCGCGTCGCCGAAGTCTTTGCGCCACTCCTCCAGAAGTGCAACTACTCGCTTGGACCGCGCATCATCAATGTGTCCTCCCGCGCTGGCTCCATAAGCCGCCGTCTCGATAAGAGCAACATGATCTACGACTCTCACTTCCTCGAATATAGGACGTCGAAGGCGGCGCAGAATATGCTGTCGGTGTGTCAGGTGTGGGAGTATGGCAAACTTGGGATCAAGACTTTCATGTTTTGTCCGGGTTTCACGGAGTCGGACTTGTCGCCTATGGCGAGGATTGAGAACGGAGCGAAGCCTGTGGCGGAAGGCGCAAGGCCGATTGTCGATATCATTGAAGGGAAGAGGGACGGGGAGGAAGGAAAGTTCCTGATCGATGGTGGAGTGGCTGATTGGTGAAAGAGTAATGCCTGTATCTGTGACTCGCAGGTTCTCTCACAGCGGATGTCCACAGTGAAATGGTATTTCAGTTCCCGCCTCGCTCAGTAGACCCTCTATCATACTCATTGAAAACCTTCTGCCATTCGCCAACATCAACGACAGCTTTCCCATCAACGACCAGCTCAACCCTGTATTCGGTCACAGCACCCGGCTCAACACTTTGGAGGATCTTCAAAGCTTCATCTAGTAGGAATCGTTTCTCGTCTGGCAGTATCACAGCCAAATGATAAGCTTTGCCAGTCTTTGCTCGGTAGTAGTCATCAAGGGTGACAATTGGCGGAAAGACCATCTCCGCGACAGCGTCCCAATCTTCCAGTTCGATGCCGAGTGCTTTATATTTCACTTCGAGCTCCGGCGTCGACCAGCGGAGAGGCCGGTGGATCTGCCAAAGTCAGCATGTAGAATACAAGCGCATTTCACCGGCGCAGATACCTGAGAGTAGTAGGAAACGCCATTAGCTAAGCACCATGGTATGGCGATGGGCCCGTGTCGGCCGATGTAGTGTTCACGGAACTCTTTGAGCGAACTACCGGCACGCCGCTTGAGGAGGGCTTGGCCTCCAACACCAGGGCCTGATGACGGAGTTGGAGTGGTCATGGATGCGGAAACATGTAAGAAGTGGTTGGTGTGCCGCAAGAATTACGGTCAGAGGGATTAAAGATTTGTGCGAAAGGCCTTGTTGTTTTCAAGCAGAAAGTGAGGAGTACGGCGATATGTACCAATACAAGTAGAGGATCATGTATTGCACCGATTACAGCAAGTTCGGAAAGCTGATCATAATGTCTTGGTCGTGTTGCTCTTTGTGATGTGTAATCTGCTCAAGACTGATGCCCCAATTTGGGCAGTGGTATGTACAAGCGGCGCCTAAGCTTCGCACTAGTGCTTACAGTCAGTCCAGTTTGGCTTGAAAGAATCATACCTATCGTTGAGACATTTAGATATGATTGATTCTTCCATTCCTGTTCTTCAATCGACGAACACAGCTTGAATACATTCGGAAAACCCACGCTCCGTGATGCGCACACTTTTGGCCACGTTGTAATTTCCTCATTAGAAGTGCATACGCCATCAAGACTAGTGCGATACTCAGGTGCCCTTCCCATCGCAGTGGTAGCTAGGACATAAATTCGTGTGTTGTGAGTGATGGCTGGTTTTTGATATCCGCCAGTCAATTGGTGGATCATGCCGGGTCATGTTGCCCAGTTTTGCAATATCGGATCTATACAATACCCAATCTTCGGTAAGTCCAGCTAAGCCTCCCATGCAAAAGGATCCCACTCGCCCTGGTTGCCCTTCTGGCCCTCGTCCAAAGCATCGATAGCATTCATGTCGTCCTCATTGAGCTCAAAGTCGTACAAGTTCTTGTTCTCGATAATACGCTCATCGCGATCACTCTTAGGAATGATGCTGACGCCCTTCTGCAGACACCAGCGTAGTACAACCTGTGCGGGAGTCTTGCCCAACTTCTCTGCAATGCGGACAATGGTGGCATCACCAAGACGCTTGCCTTGGGTAAGCGGCGAATAAGCGGTCACCACGATGCCCTTCTTCTGGCAGTATGCGAGAATCTCACGCTGCTGGTTCCAAGGATGGAACTCGATCTGGTTGACAGCAGGGAGAGTGTTGACTTCGGGAGAAGCGGCGAGGGCCTCAATAGCGTTTGGCGACCAGTTGCTTACGCCGATCGCACGCACTTTGCCGGCCTCGCGAGCCTTCTGTAGAGCTAGCCATGCCTCAAGGCGAGCTTTAGAGCCAGGACGGGGAGTGTGCAGAAGGTAGAGGTCGAAGTACTCGAGGCCGGAGGCCTTCAAACTGCGGTCAACACCAGCAGCAACACCCTCGGCAGTGTAGGTGGTGTGGCCGGCTTCCAGACTGTTGATAGTCCAGGGTCCTTCGTTGCAGAGCGAATCGAAGCTCTTGGGCATATCCGGACGCGTAAGGTCGACTTCCCAAAGCTTGGTGGTGACGAAGATGTCTGAGCGTGAAACGTTTGGGTTCTGAGCCAGGAATTTGGTGACAGCTGCACCAGTCTCGTGCTCATTGTAGTAGATCTGTGCAGTATCGATGTGACGGTAGCCTGCCTGAAGGGCTGACAGGACGGACTGCTCGCATCGTGAAGAGACAAATACACCCAGTCCAAAACGGTAAATGCTGCCCTGGTCAGACGGCAGGGGCAGCTTTGAGGTGAGTGTGAGGGTGGTGTTGGACGACATGGCGAATATGTGATTTTTTGTTTTTGAACAATCGAGTTGTGTACGTGAATATGTTTCGAGATCAGGAGTGAGGTCTCTTATAATAATATGACTCTATCATTGCGGGTTCCCCATGGCCATGACCCTGTCTCCACGACCGAGTTCAGTTTGTGCTTTCGCTAGCGGCCCACAATAAATACCACGCGTTCATAAAACATTCGGCGCGACCCCGCGCCTCGACCTTCCACCGCCTTGCGATGTGTACGAAATATTTCTCACATCGGCCGCTTGAAACGTCACGGAGAGATAACACGACACTCAAAATCACAGACGTGAAACATCACATCGAGTCACTGGAATGATGCGTGGAGATGTGATGGCTGATTGCCCCTTTTAGAGCCATTATTCATTTTGCGCATACTCATCTAGGAACGCTTGTTTTACTCGTCTTCAGCGAGCGCCTCCCTCCTAGACTTCGACTTCGGGTCCAGGTAAGGCTTCTCGCCCACCGAGCATACACGGTCGCCAGCTCGTGCCGCGGCGTAGTCGTACGTCGCGCAATGGCTGGTTGATCGGTTGTCCCAGATGGCAAGATCGTTCTTCCTCCACTTGAATCGCACCTGGGCATCATGGTTTTGTGTCAAGAGCTAAGCTTGGTCAGCGATCTGTCGAGAGGATGCAAAAGTGCTACAGGCAAACTCACGTTGAACAGGTATTGCAGCAGCACGTCTGACTCGTCTTTGGTCACACCTTGGATACGGCGGGTGAAGCCTCGGTTCACGAAAACGCCCTTCCATCCGGTTACAGCTGATTCTAGTCAATATCGTTCAATTGTCACAGATTCCATGGTGTACGTACGATTCGTTCGGATCACTGGGTGGACAGCTTCCAGCGCAGAGCCGTGGTTCAGTGGCGAGCCTCGAGGAATGGTTCTCAATGGGTTGCCCAGTCTCTCAGCCTCCTCGTGGAAGAACTTTGCGTCGTGCATGGCGGTAAGTGTCTCCAAGTAGGCAGCCATGGAAGGCGACAAGCGGTCATAAATCTCGTACATGGAAGTCCAGAGCTAGTGGTTGTCAGTATCACTTCCTGCTGAAATGCCTGTGAGCAGGGTACATACAGTATCACCACCAGTCTTCGGGAGCGTGTGGATCTTCAACATCGCATAATCCGATGGCGCCGTCTCGAATGTAATATCGGAGTGCCATCCCACACTTGCATAACGACTGGTATCGCTGAGCTGGTGTGTCAATCCGCCACCTTTCTTTTGCTTCTCTGAGCTGATCACGCTGATCTGATCGCCGAGCTCGCTTCCCTCTTCGGTGAGCGGGTGAACATGTAGGCCGGATGAATCTGGCTGTTGAGATTTGAGGTCAGCAGGTTCCAAGTATACTGGAGCGGAAAGACATACGCTTCCGGCCAACGCGGTGATCCTCTCCATGAGCTCGCGCATCTGCTGCGGGGTCACATCTTGGTTTCGTAGGAAGATGACACCACGCTGCGACACGGTGACTGCTAGGTCGCGGATCAAGGCATCGCTGTTTTTGGCAGACAACAGATCGACCACCTGGAGTCCCTCAAATTCTGTTCCAATGACGGGAGTGAGATCGCTTTGGGAGTATGAGTCCAGTGAGCCTGTGTATGAGAGGGGCTTGTCGAGCTTAGTGCGGGCAATATCGTAGTTGGGGGCGACAGGGCCCTCGCTTATGGTGGTGGCTCCAGGCATGGTTGACGTGATCTAATGAGAGTCGTCTGAGAGGATTCGATGCAAGACGGAGATGTAGAAAGAAACAGACGGGTAATAATTATTGCTCGTAACGAGGCTTCGGCGAACCCTCCTCGGCCTACCTCGATGCGGTATATTAACAGCGCTCCGATGACGCTTCTCGATTGCATTACTGGACCCAAAAGGCGGAGCTGACCGTGGCAGTCAACAGTGATCCCCTCCGAATGTTACCCACGTGCAGGCTAGCCATGCGGCCATGAATAATGCGCATTGAGTTGCGAACGTTCGTGACTCGTGGGGAAGTTGTAGCGAGTTGTAAGGCGGGGATTTCGTGGGAGTGGGTCTTGTTAAGGATCCATGTCCGAGGTTGAGCAGCACGCAATACAGGCTAGAGTGGATGTGGGCAAGTATTCGCCATTCGTGTTAATGATCACCTCAGCTGCGACGTGTTTCACTGGCCGGCAGATACTATGCAAATCTCTACCGAGGCCGGACAGGTAAGATGTTAATATTATTCAGGCACGGTCGGGACGCTGCAAGCGACGCGTTGGCAAGGGACTGTTGATATAAGGCAACGCGATGTAACAGAACTTCCATAGAAGTATCACCTTGAGGCAATTCGCATTTTTGCACACACCCCGGTCGTGACTCCACTTTCAGCCACGATGGGTGCGCCAATTCAGGACACGATCTCGAAGCCGGAGCTTGTTGCAACCGACAGCTTCACGAAAGATAACACCCACGAAGTCGGCCGCACACATATCCCTCTCCAGCCACACGAATCGTATGAGGGTGCTCACAGATGGGACCCGGAGGCGACATGGACACCAGAAGAAGAAGCTAGAGTGGTCCGCAAGACCGACTTGAGGCTGTTGACATGGCTTTGTCTTATGTTCTTTGGTCTTCAGCTGGATCGAGGTACGAGACCACAGAATGCCATTCAATATGATTTCCAAGAGACTATACTGACTTGACAGCCTGTAGGCAACATCTCGAACGCCCTGACCGACAAGCTTCTCGATGACCTGGGAATGGACCAGAACGACTACAACAACGGAACCACGGTGCAGCTCCTCTGCTTCCTGGCTGCCGAATTCCCGGTCCAGCTTTTAATCAAGAGATATGGCTTCAAGCACGTCCTTCCGCTGCTCATGATGATGTGGTCATTGGTATCGTGGACTCAGGCGTTCATGACGGGCAGGGTTGGGTTCTACATCACGCGCGCATTGATTGGAGCTTGTGAGGGTGGTTTCATCCCAGGAACTAGTAAGTCTTGATGCCTATGCTGAGAATGATTGGAGACTTACCAAAAATTGCAGTCTTGTTCGCAACTTACTTCTACACTTCGAAGGAGCTTTCAGTTCGCCTCGCTGCCTTCTGGTCGACCCTCAATGTTGCACGCATCATCTCGTCGTTGCTTGCTGCCGGCATTCTTCAGATGAGAGGTATTGCAGGCCGTCCTGGATGGTTTTGGCTGTTCTTGGTAGGTACAATACATACACAAAGGTAGACATGAGCTGACAGAATTACAGCTTGAGGGTCTTCTGACTTTCACAATCGGCCTCGTCAGCTGGTTCTACCTTCCGATTTCGCCAACACGCACCAAAAACCTCCTCTGGCGCCGCTCATGGTTCAACGAGCATGAAGAGACAATCATGGTCAATCGAATTCTGCGCGACGATCCTGCCAAGGGCATTACGGCCTTGCAAGAGCCTGCCAAACTCCACGATATCATCAACGCGTGGAAGGATAAGTCTATGTGGGGACTGTACTTCATTGGCTTGGTGGCATACATTCCTGCCTCGCCGGTGCAAGGCTACCTTTCGCTTACCTTGAAGCGTATCGGCTTCTCCACGTTCGACAGCAACATGTTGTCGATTCCTTCTGCAGTCTTGCAGATCATCTTAATGCTGGCCTTGGCGTACAGCAGCAACCACTTCTCCGAACGCACCTTCCACTGCTTCATTGGCGAGTTCTGGTGCCTGCCACTCCTCGTGGCTCTGCTCACTCTTCCTGCTGGCGGGCACGAATGGGGACGATTCACGATCACCACGATGATAGCCGGATGTGAGTATCGAAGATGCTGTGTAATTCGAATGACATGTACTGATAGCTGAGGCAGACCCCTACTTCCACCCAATCGTTTCAGCCTGGATCAGCGAGAACAGCTTCGATGTCAAAAAGCGAGCCATCACTGCCGCCACCTACAACGTGATTGTGCAGATCGGCTCTGTCATTTCGTCGCGTAAGTTTTGCTCTATGTACTCCAACTAGCATTTTATCCCAACTGACATCATTTGCAGAGCTTTACCGCAAGGACGACGTCCCCTACTATCCCCGCGGCAACAAGATCCTCATTTCTATTTGCGCGCTATCGCTTGTGGTCTTCATATCCCAGAGAGAGTACCTCCGTTGGCTCAACAGGCGCAAGGCGAAGGCTTGGGATGCCATGAGCAGTGGAGAGCGCGTTGCGTACCAGGCGGACCAGGTGGAGAGGGAGAAGGATGGCAACAAGCGCTTGGACTTCCGCTTCCAGTACTGAGTGCTCATTGCGAAATACATTGCCGTAGCATTTGTAGCAGATTATCGAATTGTCATGGTGCTGCTGTCAATGTTAACGACCACGAATGGAGATTTCGGTTCATGGAGTCATCGAAATCGTTTGGATGGTGTCATCTGTAAAACGCTATCAAGTGTGTTCGTATTTAGTCCTTGCTTCGTAGTTGCGGGCACCGTGTGAGGAAAGCACGCCTGCTCAATTCATCTTGTTGAGTTGCGCGCTTGCTCCTTGCTCGGTGTATCGAATCGGCTCTATGACAGTTTGACTTGGTCACTTGTCATGTGAGACTGATATTCTGGAAGGTAAAATGGTCGCATTTTTCTTTCTTGGTCAGACTAGTTAATGCATGTATGTGAGTGAGCTCTTGGAACTAGGTGAGTTCGTATCGCCCTCCTGATGAGCAAAATTTTGAAGTAATATATTTATTGTATAACAAAATCATCTCATCAAACAGATTATCATCTGTTTGACCGTCCGAATTGGTCTAGTGGCTAGGATTTGTCGCTCTCAATCATCGAAAGATGATCGGATCCGACAAGGCCGGGGTTCAATTCCCCGATTCGGAAATATCTCTTTTGCTTTTGCCGCCTACGCGTGTGTTGGAACAAGATCTTCTTTTCTCCATTAGCTCACATGCACCTTCATAATTCAGCTAGATATATATCACGTAATAGGATGTTAAACCTCGTCTCCACACTGAAAAGGTTCTCCGGCGTCAACTGGCTCAGAAATCTCACACGCGCAATGTTCCCCCAAGCATGGTACGCCAGTTGATTGGCATACATTGCGCCGCTGTACGATGACATATTACGTTTCAGCGCCATCGCTTCTTCCTCGACAAGAGGCGAATGCATTGCATTGATATGTTCAGAACTCCAGGTCGGCCAGAAGAAAGTGGAAGGTGAAAGCTTGCAGATGTCTTCGGGATACTGGACAGCCAGTTGCGCTGGAACCTTGACCGAATGATGATTCCACATCTGTGGCCGGTTGTCGAAGCTCTCCTTGTACGTCGCAAGCCACTTGGCGATAAATGAACTACCCGGTCTCGCGACGATGACTGCGTTGCCAATGCCACTCCGATTGCCACCTTCGTGCCCCATGAGCAAATCTTTTGGTGATTGCAACAGCGGCGAGAATGACTGGAGCGCATAGACATCGGTGTCCAGATAAATGCCGCCTTCCTGGTGCAAGATTTGGAGACGTAGAATATCGGTCTGGTGGGGCAGCCTTAGCTTGTGGACGCGACCGTCGGACGTTTGGAGTGTTTGATGCGGCTCGTGAATGACGAGAGTAACCGTATGCTTGATGAGTTGCCACCAAACATTGGACTCGTTTAGTGAGTACGAATGGATCTTGATGCTTTCGGGCTGGATGCGTAGTAATGCGGCCTTGATCGCTAAATACTGATGAAACTCCAGTTCTGCCTGCTGATCATGCTCGGCGATGAGAATGAAGTGGACTGTGTGAGGAATCGGATCTCCTTGTAGCGCTATAGGATTGTTCTGGCAGGTAACCTCTTCTGGCGAATTTTTCCAGTCCCATGAGAGATATTCGTTTTCGAGTCTGAGCCTCTCTGCTATGCGGTTGCTGCGACGGCTTGAGACTTTGTACAATCCTAGAGTGGCCAGGAGTATGACGGCTATTAGCGCTGTCTGCCATCTCGACCTCAACATGCTGTTGCCGGGCTTTTTGGACAGTAGCTAGCAGTGCGGCGAACACATGCCCTAACGTTCACGAAGTAATGGAAATGTTCACTGTATTTCGCGGGCCTTGCTACCGCGTCCCCGGATCCTGGGTCCACTTCGAAACGCGAAGGCGGCGCGCGGCCCGTGAAAGATTGCCATCGCCGTGGTTTTGTGGAATGAGAGTATCAACCAGTCTTTCTAAACTACAACGTATAATAGTAAAAACTTCATTCCGGCCTCCTGTTGCTCTCATACCTTTTGGTAGTCTTCAACATCGCATCCGGAGCCTTTCTGGTCATAGAGAGCTTTATCGCTTTGCCAAAACCCTTTCGCTCGGCATACACCATTCCGAGTTGGACAGCTTACATACCTCATATATAAGTTTCGATATGGCGGTTTGCGAAGGCATCTGAATAAAATAATGGAACTTGCAAATCGACAAATTTTGCTAGACGGGCATCCTGTTTCCCGAACACAGGCACTCCGATTCTTCAGAATTCTTTTCAGACACAGTATTGTGGCTCCGCAAAGCATTCGCAAGATATTGAATCACATTCTTACAGTATCGTAGTAGCAGTAGCAACAAACCTTCTCATCTTCGCCACCGGATTCCTCCTCTCCCTACCTACCAATCCCCGATCCAATCCGTGCTGCTTCTTCCGCCTGATAGCCGGCGCAGTCCAGGTCGCACCGGCGTCAGTCTCCTCAACATCCTCGTCGCTCCAGTCCATTCCGCCAGCGTCCCCGTCGGGAGCCATCTCCTCCACCCAATCGGCTTCTTCGTCCCGACTCGCTTCCATCACCGCATCTAGCATGCTTGCCTCTGGTGGTGGCAGCAGCGGCAGCAAGCCGTCTCGGCACTCACCGGCCACGGATACTGTCAACGTGTCTGAAGCTGGTCTTGAAGCACTAGGCACCTCCTTGCGGAAAGAGCTCGATCGTGACCCTTGCGAGCTACGTCCGGCGGACTGCTGCGACAAGCGCGCAATGCCGCGAGCGCGAAGCGTCTCTTCGTTGTCCACTGGTGGCAACGGGACGGACGGCTCTGGGACAATGACTGCCTTGGCGATTGATGCCTCGATCACATCTTTGGCGACAACTTTCTCGATCGGGCTGATGTCGTCTGCAGCGTGAGGAAAGCCGGGCGGAGTGGTGAAGCGCTCAATGGTCTCCTCCAGCTCATCGACATCCATCACATCGTCGTCGTTGGCACCTTCCGCCTGTTCAATGGCAAGCAGATCGCTTCCAAAGCCAATGTCGCCGAAGCCAAAATCATCAAAGAACTCACAGACATCGTCGACAATGGCATCGTCGCTCCGACGTCTCGGCACGAACCGCGCGTCTTGGTACACGCGATCGATGGCTTCTTGGAACGGCTCCATGCTCGCTACGCTATCCTTGCGCGGTAGGATCACGGGTTTTGGCAGCCGGATCGGGCCTTGGATGTAGATTGAGCGCTGCCATGCTGTCAACTCTGGCGGAGTGACAGTGACGACCGAGCCGCCGCGGAGATGAATCTGGGTTGCGATGGGTGTAGCGGTTTCCGAAGCCGGTGGCGAGTTTTCCGAAAGCGCCTTATACTCCAAGATAGTCGTCAGGCGATGCGGAGAGATCTCGTCCGATGCAGACGCAGGTGCAGATGTAGGTGCACTGTTGGACTTGGTATCTGTATCTGTGATGACCGACAGAGGGCTTCGCTTTGCGCTGTCCAAGCTGGCCCTGGCCTTGCGAGCCAGCAGGAGTGAGTTGCGAGAAGGCTGGTAAAGCTCTGTCGGAGTTGGAGCAATGCTGTTCGGAGTGTCGGGCAAGTCTTTTTCAATGAATCTTGTAGCGGACGCGACTCTGATTTGCAAGCTCGGGCTTTTGGGCTGGCTGGCTGATGTGAGTGTGTCAGAAGAAAAGCCAGATGTCTGCAGCAAGGTCATCGTCCTGCCCTTGACCTTGCGCGGTCGTGGAGCAACGGATTGCGCATGAGATTTCGTCTGCTTCTGCGCTCCCGACCTCGCAGAGTTGCCTGAACTTCCTCGACGATGATGAGTGACCGTCTGCCTCCTGATATCCTGTTTCGCAATTCTCTGTGCCCTGCCAATTGCCAGGATACTCCTCGTCGGCGAAGTGACGCCAGCCTTCTGGCCACCAGATGTAGTCTTGCTACTCCCAGTCCCATTTGGCGATGAAGACATCACCGGACTTTTGACCGGCTTGCGGACCTGCAAAGGTTTGATTCCAGTCAGAACAGACATTTCGTCTGCGGGTGCTGTGGCTGCCCGCGAACGGTGAGGTGGAAGTTGGTGTTGCTCACCTACTGTTTGACCGATCGAGATTGGGTCTTTCATTGCCATTCTGAGCTCGGCCATTGCGGTGCTCAGAGCGGCGTCTGTGGACATCGAGTGCTGCTTCTTGGTTGCAGTCGGTCCGAGGCCTGTCGATCGTACTGGGTTCGAGTTTGGACGTGCTGACCGCTGTTGGCGCATTGGTGACTTTTCCGGAATTGGTGGCGGTGGTGTTGAAGGTGGTGGGGATGATGGTCCAAGAAGAGTTGATGGGCTCGCCAAAGGCGGACTAGGCAATGGAGGTGGCTTCGGACTGCTCGTTTTGGATCCGGCTGCTGGCATCGTTGGGGATGCGCCGGTTACTGGAGGAGGTGCTTGGAATGGAGGCGGCGTAACAGGGCTTGAAGAACTGGCACTGCGGTAGGAGCTTCCACCGAACGACTCCGGTGTAAGGGCGCGAGGAAACGAGTCTGACATCGAGGCTGACAGCGGCGGGCTGAGGAACATTTCCCCAGAAGGTCGTGCTGGACGCTTTGGAGGCACTGCCTTGCTCTTTCGCTCAGTTGGCGATGGAGCAGGTGGCAACGAGTCCGCGAAACTGCCTGCATCGCTGCCATTTGTCCTCAGACTCGGAGGACCAGGCGGCGCTGGAGGCGGTGGCAATAGTGTGGCAGGTAGACTGGTGCCACTTCCGCCCTCACTCACCGACGCCGACTTGCCCTTCCTGCCCAATTTCTTCTTGATCTTCCATTCCTCTTTATCGTTCTCTCGAATCTCTTCCACATCCTTCTTGTTCCCAGAGAAGCGTGAACCTTTCTTCTTCTCCTGCTTGGTACCCTCCGGGTTTGACTCAGTCTTCTGCAATTCGCTGGCACTGCTGATGCTAGTCCCGCCGTTACTACTCGCTCGTTTGGCTTGTAGTTGCGCCCGACGAGCCTGGATCTCGGCGCGCGAGAGAGTGGCGGCTGGTGGTGGAGCGAACATGGCGGCGATAGATATTTTCCAGCCCGAGGTATGCCGATGCAGCCCGATGCAAGGGGTATGCCTAACAGATCGATCTCCTCGCGAGTAGCAGACTGCGACGTCTCCAACGCGCAATGTATAAAGCGAGCGGTCACGCAGCACGAGAGGCGGTGAGGTGCCATGATGTGAGCATGCCACTCGGCCTTGGTTTCTTTGTGCTGCCTTCACGGCTGCTTTTGATGGCTGAGCGCGGAAGCTGCTCGCACAAAGAACGAGGGGTGGAGGTTCAGCTTCGTTGCCGGATCGGGCATTATGTGTAACGACTGGCCAATTGATATCTTGGTGTGAAGTTCTAGATCTATCTGAAGAATAGGCGCGACATTGTCCATTCTTGCGATTTTGTGATCACGCTTGGCAATTGAGTTGGGAGTTGGCCTGAACCACCGAGCACGACTCTTGACTCGATGTGGTGTATAGTGTAGCATTCCAGTGCGCAGGGCGCTGGCCAATTGAGGAGCCTCAATCGCAGGCAATCAACACAGCTCAAAATATGCGTTCCCTTCGCTTCACACGCTCTAGCTTGTCCAACCTCAATCGCCAGCAGATCCAGTTTCCAGCCCTCTCGTCTCAGCGAAAAGTCCTGTTCATGTAATGGTCTGAGGCTGTACTTGAAGCTCTTGAGAAGTCCCAATCATTTCAAGATCTGTGAGCAAGTGCACATCGATATCCACTTCTCGGATACCCTGCACATCGGTGCGATCCCTGACAGGCCGATAATGGCTACTGCTGCCCTCGTAAGGACGGTTTTCCGGTCTAGCCTTGATGACCCAGGCTGGAGCCTGGTATGGATAGATGGGGTACCTGTCCAAGAATATGCTGTTCATCACAGAGGGGATCACGAAGAAATGGAATACTGCGCCGATTGCGATTGCCCGGGGTAGAAGGGCTACGGAGAAGGCTCGAGCACTTCTGCACCGCTGCCGGGAAAGATTAGCATAATGGCTATGCTTGGCAGAGTCGTAGTACCTCCAGATCCTCGTGGCAACTGGCTCCAGCGCAGTAACGATGTAGCGAATCCCTCTGCCGAATTCGAATAGTGTATACCACCATCCGTTCCGGGCTTCGAGGAGGAGCTCAGCTATCATGGCCAAGACATTGAGCACGAATCGCACCAGGTCGGCGCCGACACGGCGAGCGATCCCGGTGGTGGCGTGGGCGAGAGGCGGGGCATGATGTTGAAATTGACCAGTCTCGGGCTCGTAGAATTGGAGCTGGTAGCATATAAAGCCTGCAAGAAATACTATTGCAGTAATTGCGATCCAGTCTCTACCGGCGCTGGTGGCGTCCTCGATATCGTGATCTTGTTCGATGGTGTCGCTGGTGGGATTCTCGATGTTGTCGTCTTGTTTGATGGTAATGTTGAATCCGGTAGTAGCAAATAGAGCTACTTGGTAAACGTAATAAGTAAGGCTATGCATAGTTGAGGTGTCAGTGGCATGATGTGCACAATTGATTAGTTCAGATCGAAGTATACAAAGCGATTTCCATTGTTGTGATGTAGATATTTCTTTGAGACGTTCGTGGAAGGTGTGGTGAGGACAAAGCCGGATTTGGAAGTGGTCCTTGGTCGCCAGACTCCAGCGTGGCTCGGTAAAATATCGCATTTTCGCACTACGAAAAGGCTGGCGGAAATGCATGTCATATCATTTGGTGCAGTCTAGTCGGGCAAAAAAAAATACCTTGAGGTGAAAATTTCAGCGGGCGATTTACAGAATCTGTATTCATATTATATAACTGCATTCATTCAGTAACTACTTCGCAGCGGGCTGCGCAAGAGTAGAACCTATCATTTGGTCAGTACGTCGCCTTTGCGTGGTAGAGTAAAATGATATCACCCACCTCCGTCGGGGTACATGGTCTGTTCATTGTAGAAGAGGCCGCCGTTACCGGCAAGCAGCAAGATTGTAGCAGCCATATCGCTATCGTGGCCGCCACGACCAGCAGGGTTGCCGATCTTGGTGGAGAGCTCGGACTTGTTGGCTTCGTTGGACTTGCCAGTGGTCATCTCCGAGGGGAAAATACCAGGTGCGATGGTGTTGACGCGGACCTTGCAGTCCTTGAAGGTGGTGGCCAGCATGCGGCTAAGGTGAGTGCATGCTGCTTTGGACGAAGCGTAGGCAAATTGGCCGTTGCTGGATCCTTTCAATTGTCCGCTGATAGAGCTGACGTTGACGACTTGTGAGGTATAGCCGGGTGTGACATCTCTGCCCTTGGCAAGCAGAGGGAGCATTGCCATTGCCATGAAGTACTGGCCAGTGACATTGGTCTTGAATGTTTCGGCCCACTGGGAGTCTTCTGAGCGCAGGAAGTGCTTGCTGATAGCGTCGGCATCGGTAGCTTCGGGCTGTCCGTTGACCGCTAAGATGTATTAGTTACACGTCTCTCTACCCTTGTCCGTGAGAATCTCAGGAAACATACAGAACTTTGTGTTGTCATCCCTCGCAATGCCGGCGTTGTTCACCAAAAGGTGAATACCATTGGACTCCTTAGCCGAGAGATCCTTTGCGAGCTGAATCGCACCCTCTTTGGTGGAGATGTCGCCAGGGAGCGCATGCAGGCTACCAGGGCCAGTGTTGTACGTCTTGACTGTGTTCTCTAGGACCTCCTGTCTTCTTCCTGTAATGTAGACCTTTGCTCCATTCGTGATCAACGCCTGTGTTATCATGAGGCCAATGCCTGTGCCTCCACCAGTGACGACGGCGGTGATGTGGGAGACATCGAATAGCGCGCTCGCCTTGAGCTGTTCGTTGGTACGCTGGGCTGTAATACGTTAGCAATGACCAGAAGCGGTTACTCAAACGATAGACTTACAAGCAGACATGGCGCTTTTCTGAATTATAGGGAAGGCTGGTCGAGAAGATGTGGTTGCTAGAGATTTGAGAGCTGTGGGAGCAGATTTGGAGAAGAGTGAGAGCATTGTCAAGATGTATAGAAGTATACACTACCTTTTGCTTACGATCGCACTGCAGTAGCATGCCTCTTGAACTCCACCTGAATGGAAGCGTGTGGTGTTCATCATGACGTCTCTAGATGTTGATGTCATTGGAGTTGAGGAGAGGCTGTCACCAATTGTTCTTCGATGTCCCTTTCTCTTCCTCAGTTCATCGCTCAATTCTGAATAAAATAAGCAGAAATCCAACATAACTCGTCTTTGACGCGTGCTCTGGAAGTCGACGCGTACCAGATGGTCTCGAGTCGTGCGAGGAGCGGCCCAGCAAGGATGCATGACGAGATGAAGTTCTCCGGAGCTCGCCAAAAGCAGTAGCCTCGGCATCTCAACAACTGGCTGGCACAGGCATCTGCTCACAACTTCAGCCATCTTCAGCCATCTTGCTAAAGTACGGCATTGTGGATGTCCCAAGAATTCGCATTCAGGCGCCATGAGACGCTGTGGCACGGCACAGTCAAATCTCTTCCAAGACTTTCGAGACTGGCATGTCTTGACTCTTATGCTCCACCTGACCCTCCCATTCATCATTAGCCTAATAAACCACTCATTAGCCCGCGCGAGGCTGTCTTCACATCTTAAATTGCCGGCTCAAAGGTAACATTATGGTGAATATAAGGATGAGCATTGCCGCCACTCATGGTAGTGCTGCAGGTACACAAAACTCACAGAACCCCTTATAACACCCGCAAATATGACCGACCCTACACAGAAAGATCCCAGCCCGATTGTCACCCACCTCTTCACAGCTGATCCCAGCGCCCACGTCTTCAATGGCAAGCTCTACGTCTACCCTTCCCACGATAGGGAGACCGATATTCAGGACAACGACAATGGCGACCAGTATGACATGAACGACTACCACGTCTTCTCCATGCCTAACGTGGAAGGCCCCGTCACCGACCACGGCATCGCTCTCAAAGCAGAAGACATTCCATGGGTGGGCAAGCAGCTCTGGGCGCCCGATGCTGCTGAGAAGAACGGCAAGTACTACCTCTACTTCCCTGCCAGAGACAGGGAGGGTATCTTCAGAATCGGTGTCGCCGTCGCCGACCAGCCAGAGGGTCCCTTCAAGCCCGATGACAGCTACATCCCTGGCAGCTACAGTATCGACCCTGCCAGCTTCGTCGACGATGACGGCCAGGCCTACCTCTACTTCGGCGGTATCTGGGGTGGCCAGCTGCAGTGCTGGCGAACCGGCGAGTTCAAGCGCGAAGCCTACTCGACTATGGAAGCCGATGGCGACGAGCCCGCTCTCATGCCGCGCGTGGCCAAGCTGAGCGACGACATGCACACTTTCTCCAGCGACGTGCAAGACCTCGTCATCAACGACACCGACGGCAAGCCCATCCCCGCCAGCAAGCACGACCGCCGCTTCTTTGAGGCCGCATGGATGCACAAGTACAATGGCAAGTACTACTTCTCGTACTCCACCGGCGACACCCATTACCTCGCCTACGCAATTGGCGACTCTCCTCTTGGACCTTTCACATACCAGGACAGAATCCTGGAGCCTGTCAAGGGCTGGACGACACACCACTCTATTGCCGAATTCAAGGGCAAGTGGTACCTGTTCTACCACGACACCAGCATTTCGGGCAAGAACCACCTGCGCTGCGTCAAGATCAGAGAGATTGTGTATGATGAGCAGGGAAAGATCAAGCTGGCGCAACCGCAAGAGTAGGAAATATCGTTAGATCTTACGAATCATGAAATATACTCATCCAGGCAATGCATTTGATTCCTTCTCGCTTGAGATTCGCTGTGTAGAACACTACTACCAACCTCCATCGATGGCATATGTTGCTCCGCTCACGAATCTCGATTCGTCACTCAGCAGCCATGCGATCAAGTTGCCGCATTCCTCTGAGGTGCCTAGGCGGTTGATTGCCGTCGGGTGATAAGAGTCGTCTACGCCTTCCAAGGCGTTGCGTTTGTGCATCAATGGTGTCTCGATCGAGCCCCTAGAAATTACATCAATCAGCATCAGGCTTTCCAAAGAGCGCAGATGTATCGTCCCAAGGGATCGAATGTACTCACGGCGTCACAGCATTGACCCGAATCTCCCTCTCGCCAACCTCCTGCGCCGCACTCTTCACGAGCCCCAAAATGCCATGTTTGCTCGCCGAATATGCTGCGTGCTTCGCGAATCCCAACGTGCCTTGCACCGAGCTCACGCACACTATGCTTCCAGGCCCTTTCATCGCAGCCAGCTGCGCGCGCATGCAGTACATCATCCCCGTGAGGTTCACGCCGATGATCAAATCCCACTGGTCGTCCTCAAGCTCCTGCACACCCCTCGTGCCATGGTGCTTCCCTATCACGCCGGCGCTGTTCGCCGCGCCGTCCAGCCTGCCGAACGTGGATACGACGGCGGAGATCCAGTCGTCGACCGACGAGCGCTTGCTGACGTCCAGCTTGGTCAACAGCACGCGGCCTG
Source organism: Cladosporium sp. BSL10 (assembly GCA_001553865.1). Classification (NCBI taxonomy): domain Eukaryota; kingdom Fungi; phylum Ascomycota; class Dothideomycetes; order Cladosporiales; family Cladosporiaceae; genus Cladosporium; species Cladosporium sp. BSL10. Next base: position 78,262 of record LJJI01000096.1, on the reverse strand, counting down.
AGTCTGGAGGGAAGAGTTTCGCTGCGTTGTCCAGAGCTGCTTGGTCGATGTCGCCGATGCCGATGCTCGCGCCGCGCGCGAAGAGCACTTCCGCCGTTCCCAGACCGATCCCGGATGCACCGCCGCTGATGGCAATGACTTTGCCCTGCATGTCGTTGTCGCGACCCATTTTTCCCGTAGAGTATTTATTCTAGAGGGAGTCGAGGGTGTGTGTGTGTCTGTCAAGGACGAGTCGACATGGTCGCGAGAAACTCTTGCTCGAACAAAGGCATTAGTGTCGGCCTTTGCCCTCGCGAGGCGCCATGTCGGGGCTCGATGGCCCGATTTACCCTATCCTCCACCATCCTCCACATGAACCAGACCGAGCGTTGGTGGGGTGAAGGAAGGGTTTCTGGTCTTGGGGTTCCTCCGACGGGTGGCACGTGGAGACCGGATAATAGTAACATGGTCCTGGATTTTTTGTGGGGTCTTTCTAGCGCGGGGCATGGAAGGGAAGGTAAAGCAAGGTCGATCTCATTCGAAACCTTGTTTCCTTTCTGCATGTCTGCCGAGATGGAAACTATAACGAAGGCTGAGATCAAGTGGTATGTGAGTCGAGCAACTCACCGTAATGGTGCCCCGTGAGTTTTGAATTGCGTCCTGTCCTGTTGGACACCAGTTCTTCCTTCGCGGGGACAGATAGCCTGCCTTCTCACATGCCGCAATCATGAGAGGCATGCTGCTCTGGCAATAATATAGCGGAGTACGATCATGTCACTTTAATAGTATTTCGACACGCATATTCCAGATCACCTGTGTTATCCGTGCGCCGATTTAAGCATCGCGATGTTGTCTGGATAGTATTATCATCCGAAGATAACGATCCAGAGGGTTAGTGTTCTGACAAGGATTGAGCCTCAACCAAGACAGGAAAAGCCACATGTCCACATCGACCGTACAACCACTGATCAATCTCCAGATGGAATCCCTCCCCACAGATCGGTATACATGGGCGCCTTTGCCAAGCTCCCGCCATACACGGCTCGTACAACTTCGCCCGTCCGATTCTTTTGAGCGGCTGGTGGAGTGTGATATCATCACGACATGTATCGACGAGCCATGCAAATACCGCGCCCTCTCGTATGCATGGGGTGAGATCCAGCAAGATGGCAGCCATCTAAGTGCCGTGATCTACTGCGATGGCAAGCCCATGCGGGTGACGCAACACCTCAGCATGGCGCTGAAACGCATCAGAGCAGCAAAGAGGACCTGGTATCGGAAGCTACCCATCTGGATCGACGCAATCTCCATAGCTCAAGACGATCCAAAAGAAAAGGCACAGCAAGTACGCGTGATATCTGAAATCTTTGGCAAGTGTCGCCATCTGACAATCTGGCTTGGTGAGCTCGGCAATCAGGGCGACGACGATTTATGCCGTAAAGTTGCGAAAAAGTTCAAGCAGTGGGAAGATGTAGGCATAGAAATCGAACTCGACTCCCCCGAGCAAGCATTTCTCGACGCAGTGCTCGAAAGATCCTGGTTCCAGCGCAGATGGATCGTTCAAGAAGTCCTGGTAGCAAACACTTCAGGTCTGACTCCATTCTTCCGGCTTGGCGGATACGGCTGGAACTGGCCATTCATGGCCTACATTGCGGAAAAGTACGCTCGTTCGAGAGCTCACGATCGTTTCTTGCTGCTAGCACGGCGTATGGTAAATGATAGCTTCATCCCTGGTCCGTTCGCTACGGCAAGAGACAGCGCACGGGATGTACTAGACGCCTCAGGGCGTCCGCTGTACAACTCGATAATCGAGACGCTGCATATATTCGAGGGCGCAAAGTGCTACGATCCACGAGACCGGCTGTTTGCGCTTCTCAGCATGGGTTGGGGTCCTGGAAAGATCAGTGTCGATTATACCGCGAGCGTCGAGGACGTCTACACTGATTTCGCATCTACAATGCTTAGAGCTACGAGCGATGACTTTCTGCCTGCGATCCTGGCTTCTGCATCATGCCGGCGTGATGAGAATTCAGTAGCACCACGGAGGCTGCCTTCTTGGGTCCCCGATTGGCAAATTGCGGCAAGCTATACTTCGAAAGCCCACCGGATCACGGTCAAGAGAAGCATCTCACAGGTTTCCCGAGACCCCATCCATAAATTCCATGGCGAAGCGCGAAGTGTGTCTAGTAGAAGCTTGATACTGCACGAAGTCTCTCTGTTCTCGCCCTGCAGCCACATTATGGGCGAGCCAGCCGCTCAGTGTAACTTTTGTTGCGTACGACAGTCATACGGCACGCAGCCAACGATAGTCGAAGAACCTTGCGACCATAGCACCTCGAATGAAGACTGCGAGGATTGTCGGCTGCGCAATCCACTGGCAGCTCACGCCATACGAGAACTTGCATCACTCGATGCCGGACAGCTAGTGTGCTTTCTGCCAAAGTCTCACATGGCGTTGGTAGTTCGACCAACGCACTCGGGATTGCTAGGTAACACCGAGAATTACTTGCTCGAGCACTGTTTGCTGGTTCCTCCCCAATATTCCGCCATCCCCGTAGCTGGCCACCTGGATGCACAGCTAGCACTGCCACGCTATGACATTGCCCTTGTCTAGTTCTAGAGCTTGTTGCCGTCGGTGTCGATATCTATCACCTTCGCGAATATCTCTTCCAGTACAGGATCCTCGCTCGGGGTCGGCGCCAGTTTCTGCGTCACCGGCGCAGCGATCTTATCCACAACGTCCCCCATGGCTACGATGCCTCTTCCACCATCCGACTGGTAACCGATGTGTCGATAATGTCGCGCAATCAACAGTGCCAGCAATAGAATCAAAGCCGCGGCTAAAGAGCCCCACGTGATATTCCATCGCTGCCTTGCCTTCGCTCTCGTTTCCCTGTATCGCTTCTCATATGCCTCGACTCTCTTCCTCGCAGCTTCCAGTCGCTCGTTCAGACCCTCCGTCTTCGTCTTTGACTCTGCAAGCCGCGAAACGTAGCCATCAATAGCCTCTTCCTGCGTCTTGAACTCCCCGAACCCGTCCATAGCCTTCTCGCTACTCTTCCTCAACTCCTCCGCCTCCTGGTCAAACTTCTCCTTCGAACTCCTGCTCTCGTCCGCCAACTTCTGCATCTCCGCAAGCGTGTTCCGCATGTTCTCCGCCTTCTCTAGAATGCTGTAGTACGTGTCGTCCAGCTGCCGCGTGCTCTGCATGCCCAATTCCTCCACCCTCTTCAACGCCGCGAGCAATTCTTTCTCCCTCTTCTCATTCTCACCGCGCAGCTTGCGCACATCCTCAGGCTTCACACGCCGCTTCTCGGCTTCGGCCTGCTGCTGCGCGAAATCCCAATCCTGGCCATGGGGGATGGCACTGCCGCGACGGCTGGAGTCCGGGCTGCGCTTGTCGCCGCGGCGGAGGATGGAGTCGAATGTCACGGGCGGTTTGATGTCTATGGCGGATTGGACGGTGTCTTTTGCGGCGTTTCGGACGGAGCGGTGGGGTTTGTGGCCATTGCCGTGTGTTTTGGAGCGAATGCTGTGAGCGTGGAGTTTCTTGGATAGGTTTCGGGCGTGGCCGTGTGAGCGTTGGGGTTGTCTTTCGGGAGAGGTGTTTGAGCGGCTTGGTTTGGTGTATAGATCGCCTTGGAGAGCTGTTGGGCGGTAGTGAGGATGGTCCATATTTTTCATGTAGGTTGTGTTATGTTCGTCTACCATGACGTCGAAGATTAAGGGTAAGCACAGTTGAAGCTCAAATTATGTCAGCCCTGAGCTGCAGATCATTAGGTCCCGAGGTTCAGAGCTTCATGCTGTCTTATATTCATGTCTACAAATTATTCGCGACCAATCCCTGAAGGATGTGCTTGTTGTGTCAACTACAGCTGTATAAATGGTATCGCAAGAGCTTGGTGGTTGTAACACAGTATTTACTTCAGTCGATATTCAAGCGGAGTACGTTGCTGTTGCTTCATAACTTGGTACATTGCTATATATCTACAAACCAAGCTTCTCAAGCAGGCGATCTTCCACACCCTCGAGAATATACTTGTGGTCAATGACCTCCAAGTTCTCGCCCTCAGCTCTGAAGATCTTCTCTGGGTCTTCAGCGCCACCCATAGGGTTGGCTCCCATTTGAGCCTGCTGCATCTGTTGGCTCATCTGGTTCGCAGCATTCTTGCTTCCCAGGATGAAGTTGTACACAGGCTGCAGACCGAACAATGTCAGGAAGTACCAAGAGAGCGAAGACACCCATCTGACATCCAGATCGCGGGTGCCGACACCAGCTTGCAACATCTGCTTGAACTGAGGTGTGAGCGGGAAGGGCAGTTTCACTGCGATTGAATTAGCACATGGTCCGGACATATAGCACAACGCGTAACATACTGATAACATAGCCGCTGAAGAAGGCATTGATCCAGCCCATGATCAAGCTCTGAGGCACCATCATGGCGACATTTCCCTTCATCATGCCCATCATGCCCTCCATCATGGCCGGATCGCTCATGGGGTTCGGCTTGGGCTTGTTCTTCGCATCCGGGTCGGCCAGGAATCTGCCGTCTTTTGTGCCATCGAGGAACGCTTCCTTGCGACGCTCAAAGGCGGCCTTGGAGACTTGTTGGTAGTTGTTGCGGAGGTTCTGGGCTCGGCCGAGGGAGCGCTGCTCGCGGATTTTAGGAAGAAGCTGACGTTTTGGAGTCGATTGAAGCAGAGTGCTCAAGTAGTGTCGCAGAATACCAGTCAAGATCATGACTACTGTGATTGGGAGGAGGATCCAGTAGCTGGGCTCGCTGTCAGTTATGTCTTGCCAGTTGTCGTCGCAAGCGATACGTACAAGAGCGCAGGATCCCGGTGAATCTGCTGCTCAACCGGGCCAGCCATGTTTGCAACGTGGAGGAAGTATTTCCTGGTGAGTGTCGTGGTGCTACTACTGTTGAGATGGTGTTCTACTCGTCCAACTTCACATGCGGCTCCGCATCCTCAGCCAAAGTGCCAAGCAATGACTTAAGCTAGCTGTCCCTTCAGCCCGTGGTAGTTAAACTATTGCAACAGCTCTCAGAGCAAGTGCACACCACCAGGCACTCGGAACGAAGTTCGATCTCAGCAATACAAAAGGAACTCGCTCATCATGGCAGACATCAAAATCTCACCGTACTCTCTCCCGGATCTCAAGAACACAACCGACGATGCGCTCGGAAACTACCTCCGAGGCATTGGCTTCAAGCAGGACAACACCAAAGCCGATGTCAAGCTCCTCGTGGGCTACCTTGCCGTGGTCATTGCCGGTGCGACCTTTGTGGCAGACTACAAACTTGGCTGGGAGGCGACGAAAGGCTGGACCGCCGTCGCTGTAGCCGCCTACGCGATCCTGAACGGCTTCTTCACATACTGGCTGTGGTTCGTGGAAGCTGGACTGGTGTTTGAGGGAAGCAAAGACGGCAAGAAGGTCAGTCTCTAGTCGTATCACGAAGTCCATATGTGTACAAGGCTAACAGACAACTCGCAGGTGACTTTCCACTCAAAGACACTCAAGAACGACCCGACATACTACATCGACGTGACGACTTCCTCCCCTTCCTCCCCTTCACCGAGCACCAGACAAATCAGAATTCCCTTCGCAACCTGGTTCACAGCAGACGGATACTTTGTCGCCAAGCCATTCCAGCAATGGATCGCGAGCAGCGTGGAGGCGGTTGGCGATGTGGATCTGAAGAATGCCCTGCGTGATGAGCGCGACGACCTCGCTGCGCCCAGTCCTCCTGCAGGCGACATCGCTGCCGCTTCGCTCGGAGAGACACAAGCCACTGGAGTCGAGAGCGCTGGAAAGAGCGGCAAGAAGGCGAAGAGAAGAGGATAAATGCGATGATTGATACTTGCTGTCTTGCTGAAGCGAATTATACCATTCTGAAACTCTCCCTGTCTCCGTCTCTCGAAATTTTGTGGAAAGTCATGAGAAAACACAAGCATGCCCTTCGTACACATGTCATGTAATCACTCCCGGCACATTAGCCCAGTAACGCAGCACCCAACGCCACCCCAAGCACAGCAAACGGCAAGTGCATCCTCATCCCCCTTCCGTTCTGTCTTTTCGCGGCCCACGCATCAATGAAAGGTATGATCGCGGCTACAATCATCAGCCACCCCAGGGGCCTTCTGTCAAAGTACCAAGAAAGCAGGATCGGTATGCCGCACGCCAAGTCTCGAGCTCCGTACATTAACATCAAGTTGTCGACGAGCTTCTGCGACTCGAGGTCTTTGGGTGGTGCAAACTCGATTATGCCGAGGGCGGAGCGAGGACGTGATATCGCATTGATGCCGAGTATGATTGGGACGAGGCCGGCTAGCGCGGCTATGTTGGGGAGGAGGTGGTGTTCTGCCGGTTCTGCCATTTTTCTTTTTTTGATGTGAGGTTTGGACTTGGATTCAGAGGAGGGATGTGGACGTGGCAAGTGTCTCTCGGGTGCGATTGGTGATGTAGAAGAGAGAAGAGTTCTGGTCTGAAAGGATACTTGTGATACTTGTCAGATGGCTTTCAGGCTACAGCCAAGCAGGCTGAAGTGATATTTCATGCCTTAGACGAACACGAGGAGGAGCCGTATCTATATGTCGTGGTGAACACGTCAAAGGTCTTGTCGTGTCCTGAGCGACGGAGCTATAGCGCCTTGGTAAGTCCGGACCAAGCAAGTCTTGTTATAGCTGTGCAGCAACAGAACGATGATAGACATGGCGTTCATAGCCTACTTTCAGACTTTGAGAAGACTAGAAGAAAGCAATGTTGACGGTTGTACCTTACATGTTCATCGTGATCATGGCACGTGCACCGTCGACGTCATTAAAATGTAGCGTCTCGATACAAATATTCTGGATCACCAGAACGATAAGGTAGTCTTACGACATACAAATACCACTAAATGGAAGGCCCAATCGACTCCGCTTTTCAATCGCGCCGTTTCACACATGGCAAGTCAAAGGGCAAGTCCGGTCGTGCATCCGGCCGAGGTGGTGGTGGCGCCTCGAAGCCCTTCAACCCTCTTGCAGCTCTAGGACGATATGAAGTCTCATTGGGTGCAGGGCCTCCGACGTCACAGCATGATTTCGAGATCCACGAGTTGACTGAAAGTGAGACAGGGTTGGTGGGAACTTTTGACTTTGCGAAGCTGAGTGGCATGTTCATCCTTGCTGGAAGTCGGAAGCAACTTGCAGATATCATCACTGGGTTCGAAGAGGGCGACGACGACGATGATGATGATGGTGGCGATCATGATGGAGAAGACCAGGATTCTAAAGGCGACGACGATGCGGAATCAGAAGACGAGCCGAGTGCTATCGAACTGCAAGACCAAAAGCTCAACTGCCGAGCGCAAGCATTCGAGAAGAACAGCTTTCGAAACCCGAAATTCTGGATGAGGTGGAAGGGCACCCCGGCAGTCGAATATGACAATACATCCAACCAGGTTGAAACGGACATGGGGTATCTGGTGTTTACAAACAATGAGTGCGACAAGTTCGAAGGCACCATAACCTGTCCATCGCTCGACTGGAAGCAGCTGAAATTGAAAGGCCGGAAAGTCCACTCGAAAGGCAGATCTTGTCCAACGTCCTGGAATGACTTGGGTTGAACAGTCTCGTTGTCTGTCTTACTCTAATGGCGATAGTTGTCGCGATTCACGCAATTCCTCAAACACGCGCGGCAGAGTTCAAAACGCTCGTGCTGGATCTGCCAGTCCAAGAATCTCCTAAACACTCAGACCCAATATCAATTGCCGTAGGCGGCGTCTCAAAGGACCAAGCACCGCTCTCTTCGTCGAGAACTCTAAGGTCACTTGAGACTCTGGTTGAAGCTTATAATCTAATGCGTGAGAACGAATGATTCAAGTCCATGCGCGAAACATAAATCACAATGGTATGCATAAATATGGTAGCAGTGATGCTTGCTCTGGAGCATCGAGTTGACAGCGAGTCACCCCCGCCAGCGCTCGGCCGTAGCATCTCCAAAGCATCATCTCTTGTTCACAGATTATGATCACTACCTACTTGCATCATATTTGCAATCACTGTTGATGGCATGTGAGGGGAAGCAAGTATTCGGATGTAATTTCACCGAACGGCGGAACCTTCGACACGCACCTTGAATATCCTCTATCAATCTGATTGGCGGAACATCCAAAAACGCAATACCAAGACTACCACTTCACGATGCACTCTATATTGTGTGAAGGCCAGATCGACATAATACCACTGCAAAGCTAATAGCACACCTCCAGCTAAATACCCTGATGCACCTCCGCAGCATGGATCTCTCACCACTCGACCTCCAACCCGCAACACCATGAGGCTTTCCGACTTCCTCGCACCCCTACTGGCGATAGGAGCAACTGCTCTGCCTTCCCGTCCAAAGGGCAAACCAGCCTATTTCGTTCTCGCTGGCGACTCAACCACCGCTCCCGACGGCGGCTGGGGCGATGGTTTCCTAAGCACAGCCGTCCGCGAGCCAGCAGGCGGCATCAACCTAGGCCACAGCGGCGCAACAACAGTATCGTTCCGCGAAGGCGGCGACTGGGCCGCCGTGCTGGACCAAGTCAAGAGCCACACCAAGACGCACGACGTCTTCGTGACGATCCAGGTAAAAACGCATCTCCCAACCCGTCACGAACAGTGAACTTCCTCTCCAAAAAGCCGAAGAAACTAATCCCCCATCTTTTCCTTTCCCCAGTTCGGCCACAACGACCAAAAACCCGCCAAAAACATCTCCCTCCCCGCCTTCACCGCAAACCTGCACACTTTCGCCTCGGAAATCCTCGCCCTGCGCGCAACTCCCATCCTCGTCTCCTCCCTCACCCGCCGCTCCTTCAACAACACCCTGACGCCGCCGCGCGTGATCGAGAACCTCGCGGCCGAGCGCAACGCCACGCTGGCCGTCGCCTCGGCTCTGCGAAAAGCGGGAGCGCGCTCGATCGATCTCAACCGCGCCAGCACGGACTACGTCAACGCGATCGGGCCGGAAGCCAGCTGGGCGTACAACTACCTGCCCGACGACAGGACCCATCTGAATGAATGGGGGAGTGTGGTGTTTGGGCGGCTGGTGAGCGATTTTTTGGTGGAGAAGTATAGGGATATCGAGGTGTGGACGAAGGCGAATGCGACGCTGTCGAGCGCGTTGAGGGAGGGGGTGCCTGCTTGAATTATTGAGATGGGCAGTCGGAGACTTGGCGTCGTGAGGGATTTGTAGGTCACTTTCGAGTGAGAGTTTCGGCGGTTTGGTAGGGTAGAAGAAGGGTGTGAGTTGGAAGCTCATTATGCTTACGAATGATAGTGGTCTTGCCGCCGCTTAGTTGTGAAGAGAAAAATCCCAAACGCTTGAAAACAACGAATGCATCTATGTATGTGACATGCGAAAGATAAAAAACAAAATATCATGTTTATTAGCAACGCCTGTCGTTGCTCCGCCTTACTCTTTCACATTAAAGTACGTGTTCGTAACCAAGCAGACAACCATGACAAGGAAGCCGTATCCAGCCAGTACCAGACTCGCCTTGCGGAGCATGTCCCTCCGCCATTGGCGGCCCTTAATCTTGTGGTTCCAAGCAGAACGCCAGGAGCTCTGGACTTCTGTTGTTGAGCCGCTTTCGTCGCCGTCGTCAGAGGAGCCGTCGTATTCTTCGTCGTCGTTGCCTTTCATGAGGCGTTGGTGGTGAGGGGAATCAGGATCACTGATCTTGTAGTAGAACAGGCCGGGTAAAATGAATGAAATGGAAGTCGAGCCAGTAGAGCCAACGTATGCGAGAACTTTGTCCAGACTGTTCACGGTCATGGCAGTGATGTACGAAAGAATGATGATCGCGGTAGTGATGACCGCAAATCGAATGTCAGACATGTCCTCCGGCTTGGGGCGGGATGGCAGTTTGTTGGGCAGAAGAGAGCTCCTGCTCGGGCTGCCGCCTGCGGGGGTGAGCTCTTGGTTCCTGCGGCCGGCGGGTCGCCACTTTGATACGGCGTCGACACTGGCGCGGCAGGGGTGGACCTGGAGAGGGTAGGAGAACATGACCAGGACGACGATTGCGGCGCGGCCGATAGTGCTGGCCACCGAGGGCGTGTATTGGGATACAATGTTGCCGACTACGTTGTCGCCGAAGGACAAGTAGCCAGTGATAGCAACAAGCACATAGATGCTAGCGGCGGTACCAATCGATCCAGTGACCACACCTGTGGTGCGAGTCGGACGGTTGTCCTTGATCTCGTTCAAGATAGAGAACATCTGTAGTGTGTTAGTATAGTTTTGCTGTAATAGATAATGTGGCCGCAACTCACGTTTTGGTGGCACGTATACGCGAAAACGATAACAGGGAAAGATGCAAGAACCTGGACAGGTCCTTTCACATGGACAACGTCAATGTTGCCACGTGATGGCGCAGTGTCGCCAGCAGCGAAATGGTAGACCACAAGAATGACAAGGTAGCCAATGGAAACAAGCGCGATAATGGAGGTGTACTTCAGACTGTCGAGCCTGCGCAAGAAGGAAAGGGGTATCACGATGAGCCTACAAGAATGTCAGCGGAATTCAGTAACGCCACCACGCAATACTTCGCTTACATGAATGCAGTGACCCAGAAATGCCTGTCCACCAGATATGTCGCATTCCCAGGGTGTCCGAAACCCTGCACCACACCCGGCATGAGATCTCCAATAATGATCAAGTAGCTAATGCCAACACCGAAGCACTTGATCGCGATAGCCGTGTCGAATATTACAGCCGCATTGGGGTATGTGATTTGACTGAGAGCAAAGAAGCTGGCCGAGCCACGGTCCAGATATCTCGCACAGCGAGTTTGAAGATACAGACCGAAGCCGGAGGCGAGACCCGACCAGCAGATGACAAGCACGCCGAGCACCATGCCCATGTTGGACATGGCGTGAGGCATTGCCAGAACTCCAGCACCGACAATGGTGTTGACGAGGTTGATGACGGAGGATATCCATGATGCATTGCCGGCAATGCCGTTCTCTTTCCTGTGAGATCGCCGGCGCGAAGGCTCTGTGGACTGTGGGCGCGAGGGCGCATGCTCGCTAGGCAGCGAGGTTATGGCGGCGTAGGAGGCCATGGTTTTGTGAATGTGTGTGGTAGTCCGGCGCAAAAGGTGGTATGGCTGGGGAGTTTGCGACGGCGGCAGCCTTCACTACGGCATTGATCGCGTGGGCAATTCTTTCGTTTCGCTTGCAGGTTCCTGGTCAGGCAGGCGATGGTGTTGCTGGCCTGCAGTCTTGTCGCGCGTGAGGAGCGAAGGAGGATGGAGTGCCAGGGGCTCGAGGTATGGATTGTTGATGCGCGCGCTCCTGTCGCAGATGATAATGGCTCATGTGCTTTGGTCACGTCTTACCCAACGCCAACACCCACAAGACTCCTAACGCCTGGCCAGAGTGGGTCCCCAAGCGGAAGTGGTGAGCCGACAGCCGGAGCACATGCTTGCACTTCTTCCACTAACCCTCGTCCGACGTCAGTTTAGCTTGTTTGCGCGTGCTCGCTTGTTGATATTATCGTCAATCTGTCCCTGCAGCCGTGGTATCCGCACATCCTCACCCGCAGCCATACATGCAAGGCCCGATCACGACACCATGGCAGTAACAGACGACACGCCAGCCCACTTCCTGCACTCGCTGGAAGCCCGCCTGCAAAGAATCAGCTATGCCCTGAACGGCGACCAGGAAATCGAGGACGCAGCAACAGCACCCATACCGGCAGACGCCACTGCCGCCTCACGTCTACGAAAGCTAGAACTACAAATGCAAACACTCGCCTCGAAATCTTCCACCGTAGACCAGGTCCTCAAGCTACATGCACAACACCCACAAATCTTCACCCAAGCCAACAGCGCAGAGCAGCCCAACACACTCTCTCTTACCTCGCAAGCAGCACTCGTGCTGTCTCACGCTCAACTATACTCCAAGATCTCCGGCCAGCTACAATCACTACAGGAGACCAGCGTGCCCGAACCAACATCTGCCTCCAAGCTTCGCGAGCTGCAGCCTAGGATCGACAGAGCAGCCGCAAAGCAGGAACAACAAGCGGCCGAGTTGGCAGAGCTGCGCTCGCGAAGTGCTGCCGCTGTGGAACGATGGTATGAGACGGGAGTCCTGGGCATGGCAGAACAGTGGGCAGAGTGGGAAGAGCGCATGAGAGATGTGGAGATTGTGGCCAGGAGGCTGGAGGCTGTGAAGAAGCGCGAAGAAGAGCTTGTCTGACATTCTTGATATGGCCATTTCTCACCGCTGCGGCTCACTGGCCGCCAAAAGAACAACTACCCCTGGACTTGACACACACCTTCTTTAGAAGAACCCATCATTCTCCAGCCAGCTCCACGGCATCCTCGACTCGTCCTCATCGCGCCATCCCACAAGGTCGACAACTTCTTTATACCAGTGCTCAATCTTACGCACATCACCGACCCTCAGCTCACGCTCCAGGGATTCAAGCCGGTTGTGTACCGTCTTGGCGAGGCGCCATCTGAAGGACTCGTGTGTCTCAAAAACATTCACAACATCGTCTGCCTCCTCCACTTCCTGCAGTCCTTGCAAACTCGGGAACGGCGGCACATGTACAACGCTCGTCAGGTCAGAAGCGAGCATGATCGCGTCATTGAAATCGAACTCGAGCGTGCGAGTTGCACGGCGCAGGCGAGCTAACTCGACAAACCGGTCGACTGGTGGCTGGAGCTCTTGTAGCTTAGCTCGCCGCCCGTATTTTTGCAGCAGAGCGCCGATCGCTTTCGGGAGATCCAAACCACCCTTTCTGTATGCTTCCAGTACATCACCAAGAGGATGTTCGTGCAGCGTCTGTCGTTGCGGCATGGGGTTTGAGACTCTGACTTTGTCGACGACGCTGGCAGCAGCGGGCAGGGATTGCGGATCGGCGTCGAACACGCGCGGTGTGAAAGAAGGGTCAATTTCAAGCGGACGGTATTTCGCTTTTGGCGCCGCGGCTCCTGAACAGTAGGTGTCTATGCTCGTTGCTCTCGATGGTGTGCTTTGGGAGAGGCTGGGCCTGGCATTCGACTCGGTGACAGACATACGCAGTGTTTTGCCGGAAGGGTGAGGTTGAAGCGGCCAATATCTTGCTCTTGGTGCCGCCGTTCCTGAGTTGTATGAGCTCACGCTCGCTCTGTTCGATGATGTCGGTGCTGGGTAGGTGCTAGACAAGGATGCACGCGTGCTGCTCCTGCGCGATAACAAGGGCCAGACAATCGGGGACCGGCTTTGGGGAATGGTGTGCGAACTACAGTGTATGTCGGCCAGCGCTGTGGAAGGAGGCGAATGCCCATCGATGTCGCGAGAGTAAACCGAACTGGAGCGGCGAGCGACGTGCCCGTCAGCAGCCAGCAGCTCTGGCGTATTTGCTGCACTATTCTCCACGCGCAACAGCTGCGCAGCGTTTCTTGGAACAGTTGGTGTTTCCGGCACGATCACGCGGCCTTGCTCGACGAGCTGCCCGGTCAAATCTGCGAGGTTGCGTCTGCGGATCATGGCGTTGAAGTCGGTCTGCGACATGCCCAAGGGTGCGAAGTGGTCTTCCTCCATGGGCTGGAGTGGTGGTTGGAGAGAATTATAGCTGGGTCTGTAGCTACCCTATATTGACATTTCTCACGCCCTGCCCTTTTCGACGTGGACTTTGTCCGTGTATGTCTGTAAGTTGAGACATGCGTACACAATATTTGCCAGAGTTGTGACATGCATAAAAGAGACTTTTTCTGCATTGAGGGATGTAGATGCATGTTTTCGGCAATGGTGGATGTGAGACATGATGCTACTGCTCGGCGCTTTGTGTGATTGGCAGCGACAGTATATTCGAGATACGTGTGGCCTCGGTTGTTGTGGTGGGCCAAATCAAGCAATGCTCGTACTGCCCGCAGCTAAATCGCGGTGATTGATATGAAACGATTTTGAGTATCAGCCTGGGGTGTTAAATCAACTAACTGTTCGAGGGCCGTGTCCTCACTTCTTCATTGATCGTAATGACCAGAGATTATGCATTAGTACAGATGGAATATGTCAGCGATGTACAGTCAGTCTGCTCAAGAACCATCCCCTACCATATCACCTTCTTCCCCAACCGGCTGCACGGACCCAGTACAGCAATGATAAACCAACTCGAGAAAGTGTAGAGCACGACAGCGATGGTGACCAGCCGCCAATTCGCGCCCCTGAAATACCCGATCGAGTAGGCGTCTACGTAGAACACGAGACTGGCCGCCACGATGATCGTTACTTGCAGCGAAAAGCAGAGCAGTGTGAAAAGCCGTGAGTGTGCGATGGTCGTGATGAACTCGGATGATTCGCTCGGCGTGCTTGTTTGGTAGTGGGCTTCGCCCATGATGCTTATCAGCGGCATTCTGGAGCGATGGTTTGAGTTGTTGGGGGAGAGCAGCATGGGCCGGTCGGATTCGGAGGGTCTGGACTTCCTCGACTCCTCCATCTCTAGTGCGTGGCTGTGGTGCTTGTCGTGGCGCACGCCGAGGTCTTCTGTCAGCGCGCCCAAGGGTTGGACGAGGAGGATCAGCGGTACGAGCTGTCCGAAGCCCCATTTCTCTTCTTGGTCTGCGGTCGTGGCGAGATTTTGGTTTCTTGGGATGATGATTTGCAGAGTGCCGAAGACGAGGCCCAGGATGGAAAGCCACAGAGCTGCGCTGAAAGAGACCAGAGTCTCGAGGGCTGTTAGGAGCGGCAGACAGAGCATGAGATAGGCTCGAAAGACGAGCAGGTATCGCCGTTGTTGTCTTCGCGCGTATCTCCTGGCAATCATGCAGAGCGGCGTCTCCATGATAATCCTGACGGGGACGTGGACGACAGCATGGTAAAGCTTTTGCGGGGCGACGAAGAGTTCTCCCACTTTCCAGACGTAGCTGATGACCAGAATCGCGTATCCCAGAGGTGCGTCGTTGTTGACGCCGTTGCCGTATGTTCGGCCCCAGAAGCACGCTGCGGGCACTCCCCATCCAGTGGGTTGAACATCTCCATCAGAAAAGTCGAATGCTTTTCTGTTCACAGTTCCCCAGTTATCGCTTATCGTAGGTACGAGGCCAACTAGCAGCATGACGAACAGAGTGAGCATTCCAATGAGTCTCCAGGTCCTCAGTCCATTATATTTGCTGAGGTAGGGTGTCAGCAAAGATATCGCGGAAAGATGGACTGAGCTGCTAAGCCAGGCCAGATACAGCACGATCTGGTAGTGATAAGTCGACATTTTGCCCTTTGCCAGACCTCGTAGCCCAGCAGCCATGATGGCGATCCCAGTGACGATTTGCTGGTCGCTTAGGCTGAGCACGAATTTGCGTAGAGCGGTCTGTATGCGAGGATGGTGCTGGATCCGGGACTTGATGCGGAACAAGCGTTGGTCAACCATGCCCAGGAGTTGATTCTCCACCATGCCGGTGATGTAAGCTAGGAGTACAGCCGCGAAGGTCATGTAGGCGCTGATGAGGAATGCCAGGATAACTCCTATGCCGGCTATGTCGGAGTCCGGTGCTGCGATGGCTCCATCATTGACCAGTTTCGCGCACTCCTGTGTTGAAAGCATGTCGTCAAGAGACTATGTGTGTTCCTGCGGGCCCGACGGTATAGGTGCGCTGGGGTGTATAAGTCCATCTCGACAGGATACCTATTTCGAGATGGCACGCCGCACGCCCTGTCAAAGGGGAAAGTTTTGCGTGTGCCTTCCATCTGCGTCACAGAAAAGCTTCGGCCTCGTAACGTTATGTGTCTCACTGCGCCCATTGCATCAAGGTCAGGCTGTCTGTGCTTGCGTTTGGCTTCGCTGTGCACACAACGTCCACTGGGCTGAAGGAGACGCTGATTGGCTGTTTGTACGAATATCCCGCGATGGCCGCTCCGTCCGCCTCTAAATTTACCTGGCCCGTTGGACCCACCTGTCAGCCCTACGCTATACGTATACATATATAACACAACTCGGTCGAGGGACGCGCCTTGCAGCTGGTTGTTACGCACACCGCAGCTTGGATGCTTGGATGCTTGGCTGTCACTGATAAAAGAATGCTATGTCTCGCCCTCCAGCTGTTTTTTTTCTCGACCGCCGGGGCCAATGTAGCATCAATGTGATCTGTAGCAACGAAAGTCCTTGGTGACCGAGGCTTAGACCTGTAGCATTGACTGAACATGGTGGTACTAGCTCGTCGCAGCAGCACTTGTACTGTCATCATAGCGAGCAATGCCGAGAGTTCCGATGCCTTCTTTGCCGCGCGCGTAGATCCCTTCGAAAGGCCGATAAGTGACTGCTGCCTCTGCCTTATAAGGCTGACGCTGTTGTTGACCTTGGAAACCACCAACTCTCAACACCACCAGACTTGAAAGCTCTGAGCCAGCGATAACACTTTGAACTCGAGCCCACCATATCTTTGAAGATGCCCCTGTTGTCGCTTTGCAGAGCCACGTCCGTCGGGATGTCTCCCTCGGATGTTCGCGAAGTGGTGAGTACGGCAATCACGTGAGACGCGAATTCGAGGGAGAAATACTTGTGCTTACCCATTCCAATTCGTAGTGCCTCGACTTCTCCAAATTTGGTTCTTGGAGCAATGGCTTCGCAAAGAGTGTCGAGTTGCGAGATCGTGACAATAAACGTATAAACAAACATGGATCTGAAGCGGAAGAGGGTGACTTCGTCACCTTCCGGGGCAGCTGGGGTAAACTGGAGGCCGTTATCGTGGATAACACGGAAAGAATGTTTTCTTTCCAAAGTCTTGATGAGACGATGACGGTTTACTGGGAGTTCGTCCCTCTACCAAGTGGCGTGGACTCTGATGAGCCGGCGCGAACATTCTTCAAGCACTGGGAGTACCAACAATCGAAGCCGACGCACTTTTGGGAGCGCCATGGCCCCTTCAAGACGGCCAGCGAGGAAGAATTGGACAACTTCAACGATGCTCTGAAGGAAGAGTGCGAACGACGCATCGCTGCGATCTAGTCCCGATGCACCATGGGAGCACAACACTATTGACGGTTGACGAGATCCCGCATATACTTCCTTCGTTTCTATTCCGTCAGAACGCACGCCGAAATTGCGGTCGGATCGACACTACACTGGACGAAATGCGTCGATCTGCAGCACATCATCAGTCAACGAATCGGCACCCGGTCCAACGACGAGGAAAGCGGCAAGGTAGGGCTTAGCATAGCAATGCCTTGCTCATCGACGCAGGGTTCATGATATGATGGCGCCATCATGAAAAACGACGCAACGTCTACTGGAAGATCTCTACAAGGACGATCAAGACTAAACGGCAGCTTGTGGTCCAGTCTATTTTTCGACATTCCTGGTGCTTGGTGTACACGACTCCACGACCACCATTCTTTTGGGGCGGGCGCCAGACGTCAACCCTGCCTGAACCATAAGCGACTCGGCGCAGGGGCAGGGCGCAGCAAAGGCGACGGCTCGGCATCATCTTCATACTTGCACGTGAAGACACTTGTCTGTTTCGAGACACGTGTGCGCGGGTCAACTCTCACCAAATTCCTGGCCTTGGCAGACGGGGCAAAGAGCCGCCAAATAGACTTCGACCGACTGCACGCTATCATCAGACAGTCCCTGGTGTTAGCGAACGACCGACGTTGTGCCACACGTCGACCACCCACGTCCTTCTTCAGCCCATCCGTGCCCGTTCTGAGCCGTTCTTCACGACCGATACCCTAAGCCCCAGTGCGGATGCAGTATGGAATCAGGCCGTGGACGTCGGCGAACATTCTGGAGACGAATGAGCGCTCCGCGGTCGTGATAAGCCGTCACCAATGCCCCTCCAAAGGGCGGGAGCGCGTGGTAGTGTGATCCTTCGTTTGAATTTCGAATGGATTACCTGACTTGCGACCGGCAACTTACGGCGAGGGTCGCGGATGCCTCGATTAATATCACACTCCGTATCGTGGCTGAATCTCTTGCACTCCTTACTTTCTTGTAAATACACATATACATTTATATCCTGCCCTGCCGGTGTCCCTGTATGCCACAGAAAAACAACTGAATACCGAGGCTCCACTGCCTTGGCAGCTCTCCCATCTCGACGTCCCAACGATCACACAACTGGAGTTGCACTGCCCATACTCGATACTACCCGGGACCCAAACAGCTGCCACACGCCACGCCACACCACTTGGATATCCGGACGCCTGCCCAACTTCCCAATCCATGAGTCTAGCCCATTGCAACAACACCCCATTCCCAGAGATCCAAAGCACCCTTCCAGGAGCCCCAGCCCTCCCATACTATACCCATTTGCCCATTTGCGCCACCCCGAAAGCACCATCGCCACAGCACCTCCAATCTTGACCCATTGCGACAAATCCCAAAGCCTTTCCGGACCGAAGCTGCCCCTCCGCGCCAGATCTCAAGATGCTCGCTCTCCGGGTGGAGTCTTGGGTCTGGTACGGCGTTGTGCTATTCGTCGCCGTCAGCAGATTGTATGTATCAAATGGACCCAGGGCGGGGTACTGTACAACTTAAAGAAACTGACATAGCAACGCATACAGCATATCCCGACGTATGGCTCTCGGATCTTTAAGGAAATTCGAAGCCGACGAATATGTCATGATTGCAACGCTACTATTCTTTACGGTTTTGATCGCCACGATCAACATCGTGGAGAGTACATCTTCAAATTTACTTCCACCAGGATATGACGTCGAGCATATGACACCAGAGGATATCAGAGAGCGAACGCTTGGGAGCAAGCTTATCCTTGTGGTGGAGCAATGTCAGATCGTGGTGATCTGGGCTACTAAAGCATGTTTACTGATCATGTACATTCGGTTCACCACTCTCCGGAGGGAGAACATCGCAATCAAAGGCATTGCCGTGTATGTGGCGGTATCATTCGTTGTGATGGAGGTCTTGTACCTGGGCGTCTGGTGCAGGCCCTTTCACAATTACTGGTCAGTCAGCCATGAACCTTCCTCTCGCATCAGACACTAATATCAGATATAGGGCCGTCCCGACACCAGATCCTCAGTGCAACACGGCCTCCAACCATTTGATAACGAACGCAACCTTCAACATTTCCTCGGATGTGCTCATGTTGTTGCTGGGCGTACCGATGTTCATCCGCATTCAAATACCCTTGTCGAAGAAGATTCCTCTCGTGGGGATCTTCAGTCTCGGCATCTTCGTCATCATCGCAGCCGTCCTGAACAAGTGGTACTCTTTCACGGAACCTTTCGGCAACGCTTGGACGTACTGGTACGTCCGAGAAAGCGCTACGGCCATCATCGTCGCCAACCTGCCGTTCGTCTGGCTGCTCTACCGCAGGATATTCGGCATCCGCACCAACAGCGTCACCGGAAGCAAAACCAAGAGCGGCCAGAACACAATCTCCCTACGATCCAGGGCGAAATCGGAGGTCCCTACCAAGACCCAACGGACGTTCCAAGATCGCAGAGGATCATACAGCAGCGAGGTGGCTTTTGGGCTGGGCAAGTCAGCAGGAATCGAGGTCACAACGACCGTGACATCGGAGGAGAGCCGATGGGAAAGAAGCTTCGACGACAAGATTGCCAACGAGTCGTCAGGGACTAGGCATCTCGGGCTGTTCCACGGCCATACATCTGGCGAGATCGACGGTCGTCCTATTCACTGCATGGAGACGGCTGTGTTGCACGACAAGAAGTCGGCAGGATCGTTTGTATAGATAGATAACGCTGCTTTTCCTTGTCCGCTCGCGTGCATTTAGCTAGGTCTACGAATCTATGGTGTCGATGCTACGACTCTGCTCGGTGTCACGTGTCAATGATTAAGACCCGACGAAAGACACCAAGGTCCGCTGTCCAGTGAGCGAGAGCCCAACCTGTCGCGCACGAGGAGATTAAACAATCGTGCCCTTGCTTCTGTGCATAGAAAGCTCCACCGGATCCCGCAGCTTGGGAAACTCTAGGGACAACAAAACCGTGGCCAAAGCATCCCGTGCGCTAGATGAACCCTAATATTGCTACCCGGTCAGCGGGTGTGAGGATCGGCTTGTTGGGATCGCGACTTGCAACAAGAGTCTGTCAGCACAACGTCACGCTGTTCAGTCCGCTTTCTGACATCTGGTATCGATGCAGAGTCGACTTTGCTGGTCAACTTTCGTGAAGGAGAATGAGGAACACAGGTCCATTTCTACACCATCGTTGCGACAGTCGGTGCAGTAGACGTGGTAGCTTTTGCACAAGTTTGAAGATGGAGCACTAGCATGCCAATCTCGAACTTGTTATACAGGTCTGGAGATAGAACACCAGCAATCCAACTTGACGCAAGCGCCAGTGGGATACTACATTGGTTTACAATGGACAAACTAGTTTTCAGCATGTCTGTCATGCGTGATAACAGCGCATCAGAGCGTCTGCGTCGCTGAGAAGCTATGTCGCCCTCCAGGGGTACTATTCCTTATCAGATGTATGATATCAAAGATACTAGCACACCGAGATAGCCACATTAGTGAGATGAAGTTTCCTCTTTCTAAACAATCGTACCTTGTCATTGTGAACAGACAGATTACATGATTACACTACATAACAGATCTTCCCCCCCAATCCCCTCAAGCACACGCAGTAGCACCGGCCTTGGACTTCGTGACCGTCGAATACACCGTGGAGACAGACTTGATGGTCTTGGTTTGCGTGACTTCCGAACCGGTCACAGTGTGTATGGAAGTAGAGGCTTTTCCTGTCTTCGTCACGTACAATGTCGTGGAGGACGCTGGCAGAGTTGTGGTCAGCGTTGTGACGCGATTGGCGTTGTTCACGACTGTTGAGGTAGGAGTTGGAAGCGTCGAGTAGCTCGTGCTGCTAACGATCTTGTAGCTTGTCGTTGTGGTGGCCGCTTCCGTGAGAACTGATAGCGACGTGGATGTTATGAATTTGGTCACGGTGCTGGCCGGGTCGGAGACAGTCGCCGTGGAGAACTTTGTCGCGACGCTCGTGACGGTAGCAACATTGCCTGGTTGCGTTACAAGCTTGACGGAAGTGGCGAAAGAAGTTGACAAGACAGTCGAAGTGGAAGCCTTCAGCGTGGTTGCTGGGCGGCCAGCACTGGTGCTCGTAGCTGTCACCCAGGACGTTTGGCCAGGCAGAGTGAAGATCGCGGTCTTGGTGAATTGTGTGATAGTGGAATTGATCGTGATTGTAGTCGTGCCAGCAGCACGAGCTTCAAGACCCCTGCGGAAGAACCGGGCAGCTGGTGAAGGTGCGCAGGTGATTGTGGTCTTCTTGGTCGTAGTTTGGACTGAAGTGTACGAGAACGTGCTAGTATGCGCCTTTGCTGTTGTTGTCTTCAGTATCAGGTTGCCTGACAAAGAAATGGTGCTGGTTGTGCTGAAGCCCTTTTGTGTCTTGGTCACGTATGAGGTTTGAAACTCGCCTTGATTTTGAGTAATGGTTACGGCTTTCGGCGTGACTGTCGACAAAATGCTGATTGTAGTAGTGGCCTTGACAGTCACTTGTTTCGGCGAGTAGGTCGACGTGGAGAAGGAAACCTCTGTGCTCGTGATTGTGGTGGGTTTCCCTTGTGTTGTCACCGTCGATATCGCGGTCTGCGTCGACTTGAGTGTGATCGTACTGTCAGCTTGAACAACGGTGCTGGATGTCAGTGATGTGGCTTTGATTATGGAAGTCTTGAGGACCGGACTAGGGGTGTAGGTGACCCCGTCACTTCCTGCCAGGAAGATTGTCGATGTACTGGTGACATCTGGAGCAGTCTGACTGATAGTGGCGATCTCCTTATCTGTGTATACTTTGGTTGTGTAGACCGTAACCAAAGAAATCGAAGAGGAAGACAGACTGCTGGATGAGCTGCTGAGGGTCGTAGAAGAGGCCACGACTGATGAGGAGCTCGCCGTGGCACAGGTGGGCGCTGAGCCTTGGCCGACTGTGAAAGGCTGAACATCGATGACGCTGAAATCGATCCAAGAAGTGGAAAGGAAGAAGTTGTTGCTAGGGTAAGTCAGTAAAGATTTGTCTCCACATGGGCATTGGAATGCTTACAGCTGGTATGGTAGCACCTCCGTATCAGTCAGCTGTTTCGAAAAGCTGACCCGTCCGCACGTGCTTGAGCCAGGCCCATAATTGTGATATTCTCCATAAGACACACCATCAGTCTGTGGGCTGGATTTGCTCCATTGGTCCCAGCCGGCAGCACCGATCATGCCATCCAGGTAAGAATCAATATATGCCACATTGGCAAACTGATTCCAAGGACGTCCGAGACTAACATTCTTCCAACCAGAGGCATCGATGCCGGGTGCAGGCACGATGGAGCATTGATCGAAGACGAATCCACCCGCAGTCGAAGCAGTGGCACGCTTTGCGGCAGTAATGGAGTCACCGTCTTCGTTGGGGGCGATTGTGCTGTTCAGGAAGTATCCCGATCCTGCTCCGAAAATGAAATCAACATTTCCGATGATCAAGCTCTTGAAAGCAAACATGGATCCCGAGATGTATAGAGTGTCTTGGTTGCCATAGATTTGGCAGCCATGCATGAACGCAAACTTGCTACTCTTCACCGCGAAGCCGAGCGAGGCAATGTTCTGCTGAGTTCCATTGTTGTTTCTGAAATTGATGTTGTAGGCGTAGAACTGATTTCCTGTTGCGTAGACGGTCGCGGCGTCAACGTCGCTGCCTGTGCCTTTTGTGTCTTCGCCATAGCTCTGCTGTATGGTGACCTTATTCTGATTGTAGTCGTCAGTTGCATCGGAGTATCCCATGAAGATCGTAGATCCTGCCTTGCTGACGATGAGCTTCTCATTGTAGGTTCCCGGGTAGATGAAGATCGTCGCATTGATCTTGCTCGAGGTGGGAGCAGCATCGAGTGCTTCCTGAATAGTAGGATACACAACTTGGCCATCAATGGGGCGCTGCGATACAATCAATGCCCCAGGAGGCGGTGTTGTGCCATTGTATGCTGAGTTTCCAGTCACCGTGGTGTTGCCAGCAGTTGGAACTATCACTGCTGGCTGTGGCGTCACAATACTGTTCCAGTAAGTCGAATCAATCCAGTCAGTGGAGTCCATGGTACTTGATAGCGAATAAGTGTCAGAAGTAAGCAAGGAGGCATATTGGAAGGCCTGGCGGGCCGCCGCATTGCTCTCCCAGTTGGATGGACCTGTGTTATTGTATTCTGCAAAAGTGATGAATCCTGTGCGAGGGTCTGTGGCTGACCAGATTTTCCAGCCGCTGGGGTTGATGACTTTGTCGATGTACGAGTTCTTCACAACAACAAGTGCGTAGGCGGAGTACGGACGGCCAAGATACACCTTGTTTGTAAGATCGACTGTGGCATCCGGGGCGGAAGTGAACAGGCACTGATCGAAGATATAACCACCAACAGATGAGCTTGAGGCCCTGCTTTGAGCAGTCATCGCCGATGAAGCGCGCTTCGCGCCTATTGTGCAACCTTTGAAGTAAGCTTTCGAATATCCCCAAATGAAGTCGATCGCGCCACCGATGTAGCATGACTCGTAGTATTGGTAGCCAGCAGTGGCACCGTTGAGCAGTGTATCCTGCCAGCCATTGAAAGAGCAGGCATAGAAACCGATGTCATTGCCGTAGATTGAGGCTGCCAGAGTGACATAGCTAGCCTGGGAGCCATCCAAATTATCGGTGTTGACCATGTTGATGTTGTAGAAGCTGATACGCTTCGAGGCAGTGCTCACTACTGCTGTTTCTGCGTCATTGTGTCCAGCAGGCAGCGGCGAGACGGAGAGGCCACGACTGAAAGATATGGTGACCTTATTGTCTTTGTAAGACTGGCCGGGGTTGCCATCAGTGCTTCCAATCAGTCGCACAGCTCCGGGGCGGTTGATCGAAGGAAGCTGCTCATTGTACGAACCAGGATAGATGAATATTGTCTGATTGGTAGAGTCATTCGGCAGGGAAGCCAAGGCAGCGGTGACATTCGAATACGACCCGTCCACCTCACCATTGATCGATACGGTCACCGCAAATTGTGGTGGCACTGTGCCGCTATCAGGGTGCGCATTGATAGATGCAGTAGTTGTGGAACCAGTGCCAGTTGGAGTTGCTGGAGATCCGGTGGACGAGGTGGCGTTCACTGTGAAAGGTGCAGGGAAGTTCCAAGCAGTCTGGTCGATGAATGAAGTGTCTCCAATCCAATTAGACAGAGAGTATGGTGCTACCTGATCTGCTGTCATGTTTGTCGCGAAAGAAGCACGAGAAATACCCGTCTGCCAGCTTCCCGGACCGGTATTGTTGTACTCACCGAATACAACGTTGCTCGTCTGCGGACTGCCGGTAGACCAAATAGTCCAACCCGCAGCGTTGATGTGCTTGTCAATGAATGAATTCTTGTAGACAGCAGTCGAGTAACTGCTGTACGGGCGGCCAAGGTATGTCATACCAAACGTGCTGCCGTATGTGGAGTCCTTGTAGGTGATTTTGCATTCATCAAACACGTAGCCAGAGACTGTTCCGGCTACGCGACCTTGCGCTGAGACGAACCCGCCGACCGTGTTGGAGCTGATAATGGATCGGTAGAAGTATGATGTTGAGAAACCCCAGATGAAGTCAATCGAGCCTTCTATGTATGAGTTTGCGAAGACTTGTATGCCTTTGTTGGCGAGTAGAGTGTCCTGGTATCCGATGAATGAGCAGCCATAAGCAGCAAAATTGTTTCCGTAGTAGTCCGCAGCCAATGCAGCAGTGTTGGGAGTCTGTGGGTATGTGTTGACGAAGTCAATGTTGTACACAGCAAAGTCTGGGCTTGAGCCGGTCTTTTTCACATTCAGGACCGGTGTCTGTTCATTCTTGCCAGCGCTTGTAAGCTGACCGTTGGATGCCTGGACTCTGACCACATTTTGCCTGTAGTCACTCGGATCATCACTCTCTCCCACAAGAGTCACTTTACCATTGCGAGTGATGCTGATCTGCTCATGATATGTGCCGGCTTGAATCCTGATGGTGTAAGGCTGGTTATCATTGGGCAAAGCGCTAATGGCAGCGGAGATGTTGCCGTAAGCGCACGCAGTCGCATTCAAAGAGACAACCAAGGTGGCTGAGGGAGTCGGCGTGGAGCATGTTGCTGTTGCAGTGCCACTTGCGGAAGATACGGTGCTGGAGCTTGATGCGGCCGATGCAGAAGAAATCTGAGCATCGTTAGAGGTTTGAATTGCTGAGAGCACAGAAGCATCAACCCAAGAGAGATCAGTAGACGCGTACCCGCTGAAGGCATTGGCGAAGATGTTCTTCAGAGTGTACGACGACACTTGGTCTGCAGTCATCTGGAAGTCGCATGAGGCTGCTCCACGTGCCGCCGCATTATTGGCATATGCGCCCTGGCCACTGTTTTGGAATTCCCCAAATACCGAACCCGGCGCGGAGCAAGCGGTAGAGTAGACACCAGGAGCTGCGATGAGGCCACCAAGCGCGGTATTGCGATACAGAACGTTGATCAATCCGGCTGCTCCGTTCGGGGTGGCAAGGTACACATTGCTCACAGAACCTTGCACGGAACTAGAGTCTACAACGAGCGTAGCATTATAGTTCGTAGACCCAATGGTCGCTCCCTTGCCATAAAAGATTGAAGATCCGGAAACAGTTGGCACGATTGTGCTTCCGTACAGGTAGACAGTTGGGTAGTTGTAGAACAGCTTGTCTGTACCTTGAATGTAGCTGTTCGCAATCAAGGTAACACCGTAAGAAGCCGAGTACACACCCTGCGCGCTACTGACCAAGGCGCAGGTGTAGATACCAACGTTAACGCCCTTCGCACTGATGGCAGGACCAACGCCAGAAGATGCGAAATTTGTCATGTTGAGATTACGCAAAGTCAAGCCACGACCGTTGGAAGTGCCAAAACTAAGTGAGCCAGTGGCTCCGTTTGAGCTGATGACCACTTGGTTGTCCGAGACAGCAGACGCAGTGGGGCCGGCGAGAGTGATAGTCTGTGTCCCCGTGATTGTGACCGCATTGTAAGTGCCAGCAAGGATGGAGACTGATGGGATGCCGGAATTCTGAGCATACGACACAGCAGCGTTGATATCCGAGAACTGAGCTGAAGTTGGCGCCACAGTTACGACGGAGATTCCACCACTTGCAGTACTGCTCGTCAAACTTGCTGAAGATCCTGATGTGGATGTCGCACTCGTAGTAAGAGAGGCATCAATACTAGAGCTCGAAGAAGTCGAAGACGAAACGCCAGATGCGCTGCTTGCAGATATCGAAGAGATCGAAGTTGCGGACGTTGACGAGCTCACAGGGGAGCTTAAAGCCCCGGCGGCTTGGCCAGCATCGGAACTCTGAATGGCTTTGAGCAAGCTAGACGGGATCCAGGTAGTATCGTAGCTTGAATACCCAGAGAATGCACGTCCGAATACCTGATCAACAGAGAAGCTTTGCATTTGGTCGGCAGTGAACGATTGATCGCATGAAGCGGTGCGGCTAGCCATATTTGAAGCGCCCATTGCGCCTGGGCCAGTGTTGCTGAATTCTCCATAGTATGTAGTGAAACTGGTGCACGCTGTTGAGCGAATGGCTGTCGGCGCGATCAAGCTACCCATGTTGGTGCCACGGTATACAGCCAGGGTTGAGTTTCCGTTGGGCTGGGCCAGGTACACATATGATGCGCTCGATCCGGGCTTTTGCTGAATGCTGCTCGAATCAACGACCAGTGAGGAGTTGTACCAAATTCCACCAATCTGATACCCTTGAAGATACGCGATCGATGCCGATGGGCTTGTCGGAACAATGACCGAGTTGTAGACGTAGGCAGTGACATAGGTATAAAAAAGCTTATCGGGGCCTATCAATGGTTAGATTTGTTTGTGTACATCAACGCCAATAAGATCTCTTACCTTCAATGTACGAGTTGGCGATCACCGTCGTTCCAAACCCAGCCTGGTAAACTCCTATGCCTCCAGATACTAATGCAACAGTATCAAGCAACATGTTTGAGCCATATGCATAGAAAGCCGGAGCCTTGGCAGAAGCTGAGGAGATAGTGTTGGTGAGGTTGACGTTACGCAGCACAATTCCGTTCGATTTCTGCGTGTTGAAGGACACGACACCAGTGGATGCAGGAGCAGCGATGACGACTTGGTTTTGAGCATAGCTGCTGGCAGTTGGACCTGAGATGGTTACGGTCTGGGTGCCCTGAATGATGATAGACTCGCTGTACACTCCAGCCTGTACCACGACAGATGGGATTGCGCTGTTCTGTGCGGCGGCAATGGCCTGGTTAATAGCCGTGAACTGCGCAGAACCATCGAGAGCAACGGTGATAGCAGTCGGTTTAGACGTTGCAGCGGATGCGGATGTGGACAATGCGGCCGAAGAGGAACCTGAGGCTGCACTAGAAGAGAGAGCCGACGCGGAAGACGCTGTCGACGGGAGGCTCGAGGCCGTGTTAGAAGGGATAGTCGACGAGGTGGTGGACCCAGACGTGGGCGTGAGAGACGATGGTGAGCTAGATTCACTCAATATCGAGACAGTACTCGACAGAGAGTCGGATTGGGCAACAGCAAGGCCGACCAATCCGACAAATGCCGCCAGAAACTGCATGTTAGTACAGACCAATGGGCTCGGAGACCCAGATAGTCAAAATAGACTAATAACGAAACCTTACTGGCAAGGCGAAAAAACAATGCTGATCAATGCATCCCCTTCGATCGCCACGGGGATGCAGCAGATTGATATACGATGCATGGCGATCATCCATGTCCTGGGGTCGGCCGGCGGCGGCATGGCCGACAACCTCTGAATCGCCGGCTGCCTCGTGGAAAACAGCATAGGTCGTTGCAAGCGAGGCAGAGGAAGGTTTGCTGGCACCACCGCCCACGTGGATATAAGCGACAACGCGTGAATATTTGGCACTTTGGCACTAAGCATGAGATTAGAGACGGCAACTTCGGAGGGCTGGCCTAAAGCAGCGATATTGTCTGATATAGAGCAGATCCGCTTGTCGGTATTGGTCGACGCGTGCGAGAAGTCGTTGACCCATGTCCATGTCGACGATCAGATCCAGTGGTCTGGGTGGTAGCGGCAGTGAAAAGATGGAAAAGCCGAAAGGGACGAAGTTGGGCTGGAGCATCACGTGATAACGAATGTACGCCACGAGAACGGCCGACAACGCCACAACGTGCCGCAATTGGCGCAATAATTCAATAAAGTTAGCAAATGCAGGCACGTTCAAGTTGACAGCCTCGTTTATCTCGCTACGCAAGGTCTTTGACTCTTTTTTCTTCGATACCCTTGGCCGGTGGCCACTCCGAACCCTTGATCGCAGACCTCTTTTGGACAAGATTCGTGCCTGGATGCTTGAATAACACAAGCACTCCGGGCGAGCTCCGCGGCATTTGCCGTGCTAGCTGAAGCCATCATATCAAGATATTTCCTCACGAGTCTTCCTTCGCTAGAGGTATGGTATGCCATAGGGTGTTGACTGCGCAGAGAGCAAATTTGTATATCGTGTGCCATTGCGCTTAATGGTGCACCGTGTACATCTCGTGTACACAATCACACCTCCAATGTAAGCATTTCTTGTTGTATTCGCCTGTGCGAGGCCGCTCCGGAAGCGAAAGTTTGCACGTGGAGATGAAGGCTGTGGCTTGAAAGACACACGGGTGGTAGATAGATCTATTTGTGTACGCGTGTCAGAGGCGTCTCCGGGATCGCCACAACTTGGAGATAACGAACGTTTCGGACAATTGAAACTGCGCCACCCATTAGCAATGGAGTGTCTTCATGTAAGCTAATCCCAATCGTTACCCTACGCATTACTCTGAGGCTTGGGCGTTGTATAGCAATTCATTTTACTTCTTGAAGGTAAGCCCAGATAGAATAGAACGCGACAGTCAATCTATTTGTCCAAGGAGATGAAGTCGCAAGATAAGCACGGAAATTGTTAGAGATTGATTAGCTGTCCGACAGAACGTCAGACTTCAAGCAAACTTGGCCATAAGGTCCGCCTGATGATTCTTGAATTCATATCAAGACATCATGTCTACACGAAACAAGCGAGACGTCCTGGTCAACCTGTTGTCTCAGGTCGTGGGTGCATGGCAAATGCTATGTCTAGCTTTTGTGATGTCAGAAACGAGTTTTGGCACGTATGACCGTCGCGCTTTTCTAATCGATCTCGGCTGCAAATCGAAGGATTCTCTTGGAGATATCTAGAACTTTATATTCAACAATTGCTGTATTAACCTCATCAAATATCAATATCACAGTTGTTTGTTCAAGCATCCGAATTGGTCTAGTGGCTAGGATTTGTCGCTCTCAATCGTCGAAAGATGATCAGTTCCGACAAGGCCGGGGTTCAATTCCCCGATTCGGAAATATCTCTTTTGTCTTTTGCCAGGCATCGGCATCATTTTTACTGATGGTGTGAGAAGTTCCCATCCCTTGTGTTTCAGTCACAATGTGCGTTGCCATCAGATGGATCGGTATGGTATGAATGCTGGTACGCAGAGACGCTAACATGGGCCCTACTCATATTCAATCTAGTACTTGTAGTAACGAGTGTCGCCCCTCTTCCTTACTCCAGCATTAAGCACCCGATAGTAAGCAAGAAGACCCAGACATCCTGCCGCCACGAAGAATAGCAGCGCGCAATTAGTCCAATGCCCAGTCGGATACCCCTTCGCTTTCTCATCGGCCTTGTAAATCCACACACCAACGATCTGACCGGGCGCTCCAAACGAGATGTTCATGGCAATCGCCAATCCCACAGCTGCCGTCGAGAACAAATTGCTGCTCAGCCATCCGAGAAGGGGTGGGATGCAACTAAATGATCCACTTGCTGCAACGATCAGACAGCCGTAGCGGGAAGCGTAGGCGTGTGGAGGTAAGACGGCGGACACGAGGAAACCGAGGGCACCGATTGTAGCAAAGGTGGCGGAGTGCAGAGCACGAGCGTTGAAGTGATCGGCTGACCATGAGACGAGGATTGTAACGACGTAGCTGACCGCATATGGTGGGACTGTCATTAGCTGTGCTTGAAGACCGGAATAGCCAAGACCGGCGGTGATAGTGGGGGTGAAGAGCGAGAGAGATGAAAATGGCGTGGAAATGCCGAAGTAGATCTGAAATTCGGTCAGTGTTGGTCAAGTCTTGATCAACAAGAACAACTTACGATGTAGTGAGCGTACAGTCTCACATCCAAGAGGGTCGCCTTTGCGTCAGCCCAAGTCATATGGCCACTGTGCCCATGAGATCCTTCTAGGCGAAGTCTGTCTGCTGCCAGTCGCTTATCTTCAAGATTGAGCCAGCTAGAAGTCTCAGGATAATCCGGCAGGAGGAAGAATACAGCCACTGCGGAGAAGATCGATGGTAGGCCTTCAAGGATGAACAGCCATCTCCATGCACTGAGACCAGATGTACCGTTCATATGGCCGACTCCATAGGCAATTGCACCTGCAGCTCTGATCAGTATAATGATTTGCAGGTATGATGATGTATCAACTCACCACCAAAGGCGCCCGCGAGAGTTGCCGATGCGAGAATGAGTGCTACCCTGATCGAACGCTCCTCCGTACGGTACCAGAAGGTGAGGTAGTCTGTACTTGTCAGATACGACTATGCAGCCCTTCAAACTGAATCGACACTCACAAACAAGGCCAGGAAATAGTCCCGCTTCGAAGACGCCTAGGAGGAATCGCACGGCAGTCACGGAGGCGAAGTTCTGGACTCCTCCCAATCCCATCGTTATGGCTCCCCAGGACAGCATCAAGAACGCGATCCAGTTGCTTGGCTTCAGTCGCTTCAACATGTAATTGCTAGGAACCTCGAACAAAGCATACGCGATCAGGAAGACCATGAGGGCAATTGTGAACTGGAAGTTCGTCATGTTTGTCTCGGTAAGAAGATCGTTGCCATCTTCTTGGTTTAGAACCTAAGAGGAATGAGTATAGCCATAATTTTACAGAAATAACGTGATCTACCTTGGCATTTCCTATGTTCGATCTGTCCAGGTAACATAATAGGTAGATGAACTGTTCCTCGTTGTTAGCTGACGCCGGTGTGATATGATGAGACACACTTACAGAGCAAAGTGGGATAATGCGTAGATCTTGCTTGAAGATGAGTGCTCTTTCCTCATCGGTACCTTGGCTCTCATAAGATGGCCCTGAATTACCAGCTCCTGGTGCAGCCTTCTCATCGTTTGACTCGATGTCTTCATGCGTGCCTGGCGTGATATGTTTGCCTTCTGTTGTGCTGATATCGTTCGACATCGTGTTCCTTTGTGGCAGTTCTCAGACCCGTTACACTGGTTCCTTGGGAGCAGCGTTGAACAATCCTTCGACGCCCGCTGATGGTTCCAATGCAAATGATTGCAGGAGGAAAGAAGTTATATGTGTCACAGGACATGGGAGAAGCGGCAAAGTCACAGTCTGCGAGAATATCGGCACCGCTCCGAGAGCCAACGTGGGGACCGCCATGACTTCGCCTACTGGTGGTTTCGGCAAATCGTACGAGAGCGGTGATCAGGCCCAACCAAGCACCCCAAGCATTAGCGAGGCGCCAGCCGCAGGGTTTGGTGGGGCCCCAGTTATAGTGGAGCCGTGCTTCGTCGAAGGTTGCGGGGTTGGAGTATTGAGAAGAGGCGTTCGGCGCCGATGACCGAAAGATTGGAGGGAGAAGTGTTCATAGACTGAGGAATATGTTTGGCGGCCTGAAGTCAAGTCAAGAATCAAGCATCGCGATTCTGGAAGTTGAAGATGCTTATCGAATTTCAGTTAGACATGGTCGTAAGATTGCCATGAGCATATTTGTATCAGTGAGAGACGAATCACTTGTGATCTAGGACACGAAGATATAATTGCTGCGTGTACGTAACATACCTATGCTACTAAGCTCTTATAAGTATCTTCGGTCCCTGACACCTATATCTACATGTAAAATACTGCGGGAAAACGTACGTACATGCATGTGGTTGGAATATATGTGATATTGTGCCCTCTGCAGTGTCTTGCCTGCTAGTTCCGTACTGTAACTCTGTCTCGTGGTCCATGTCCAACAATGTTGGGACTGTGAGTATTCAGCTCCATGATGCGCCTAACGACCTGTTTCCAACAGCACTCCGACACAACTGAGCTTTGACTTGTCAGATAGTGTCAGCGTACACTCGGGTATATGTGTGCTAGGTATCCCAGGCGTTTGGTTTAGTCACCGTAAGGGAGTCGGTCTGCGAGCCAAGGCATGATTCGTTGTGGTCGCGTAGCACGTGACACTGGTCCTGAGGAATTGGCGTCAAATCCAAAACACGCTTCGCTTATTCGTAACTAATCGTGGTATTTAGTTTTCCATATCATCATCTCCCAATCACTTTCCCATAGACCCTGTGTTGGGGTAGTTGTCCTTATCGACCGGGTTCGCGGGTCCACCTCTCTGACCCAACACGCCTCCAACATCCACCTCCTTCTGCTTCTCAGCCTCGATAGCCTCCCTTGCCGGCGCCTGCTCGGCCTTCTTCCTCTCCAGACCAGTCTCCAAGCCAGGCTGCGCTCCGTCCGCGCCAGGCTTCTTCTCCACAGCGTTGTAGATCTTGCCCTCGCCGGGTGCCGCCATCTGCGCGGCGTCGAGCTCAGTGTGCTTGCCGTAGTCTTCCTGGGTGAAGCCCTTGGCTTCTTCGCCGGGCGGTGCGCCGCGGACGCCATAGGCTACGGACGTGGGGGTGGCGTCTTCCATGTAGGGGGTCTGCTCTTGTGGGCAGCGTCTGTAGCTGGGAGGAAAGGATGAGTTGGTGTTCTTGTGCGTTGATGCGACGTGTGGATATTTACACTGGCTCGTCCTGTGCTGAGGCGGCATTCTCGCTCGCCTGGGCCTTCTCGGCGGGCTCTTTGGTCGCTGGGTTTCCTGGTGTCGAGTAGACCTGGTTGAGGGTAGGCTGCGCAGGGCCAGTGGGGTGAATGGCGTCGGACATGTCTGTGTTGTGTGATGTGATGTGGGTGGTTTGTGAGACGTATGACGCGGTGTCGTTGAGAGGATCAGGTGTTCAATGGATTGTATATAATGAAAATGTCGACGTATGAGACTGCGACAAAAAGTAAAGAGGTGTCCTGCAAGGTCAAATAACAATTGATATGCAGGCAAAACAAGTCGCCTATCTCTCTCTGGTCCCGCAATTAAATGACATCGTCAATCATGAACCGCCCGCCAAATCGATCAGCCAAAAGCAGCATCCCCGCCAACGTCATCGCTACGCATCCAAAAGCTCATCACGTATGCCGCGCAACAAAAGCATTCGCCATTTCTCGCCTTTGGTCATTTATACTTTTGAACTCTGGATAGAAACGCCACGTTTTCCATACCTTTACCAGAAAACTATACACAAAAAGTTTACCAATCATGGCTGCCAACTTATCACGCAAGGAGCTCTTGGGCAAGGTGTACAAGATGATTCCTCCCATGCTTGAGTCGTTCCACAAGGGTAAGCTATCCATTGGGACATGATGTACTTGGTACGAGTGGAGAGTTGACAACGATCAAAGGTCAGCTCGGAAGAGTAGCAGTCATCGGTGGCAGCGAGGACTACACTGGTGCACCTTATTTCTCTGCCATGGCATCCGCCAGGCTTGGGGCCGACATGGTAGGTCCTTGCATTACTTTCAAGCATCACAACAGCTTCAAGGCTTTCCGTCTACGTCGCTCCAAACAGAAGTTGACATTGTTCACAGTCCCACGTTATCTGCGAGCCCACCGCTGCTGCGGTCATCAAGACCTACTCGCCTAACCTCATGGTGCACCCCTACATGCGCCAAGAGAAGAACATGGGCAAGGACGAAACCATCGACTCGGTCTCCCAAAATGTCATTGCCATGCTGGACCGTCTCCACGTAATTGTCGTCGGCCCTGGTCTTGGTCGCGACCCCGCCATGCAAGAGACCTGCGCTCGCGTCCTTACTGAAGCAAGGAAGAAGGGCGTTGCGTTCGTCCTTGACGCCGACGGACTGTACCTCGCCCAGACTCGCCCAGACTTGATCCACGGATACAAGAACTGCATTCTCACACCGAACGTTGTCGAGTTTGGCCGCTTGGCTAAGAGCCAGAACATCGATGTCAATGCCGAGGAGAAGGAGAAGCTGTGCGCCAAGTTGGCGAACGCTCTCGGCGGCGTGACTATCATCCAGAAGGGCCCAGTCGATTACATTTCGAACGGCAAAGATACCATCATTTCCAGCGGTGAGGGTGGCCTGAAGAGAGCTGGTGGCCAGGGCGACACCTTGACTGGCTCTCTGGCAACCCTTTTGGCCTACCGTATGGCTTACCTTGACAAGCTCTGGGACCACGAGAACGACATGAACGCCGATGAGCTGCTGGCATACGTCGCCTACGGCGGCAGCGCCATCACCAGAGAGTGCTCGAGATTGGCTTTCAAGGCGAAGGGTCGTTCACTGCAGGCTGCCGACTTGACCGAGCACGTCCACACTGCTTTCCTCGATCTCATTGGCGAGAAGCCGACTGATGAGAGCAAGCTTTGAACGAAATAATGACCGATCACGGCTGGAAAAGTTAGCATAATGTAGCATAAAGCTTGGGAATGTACAGTACCGATGTCGAAATCTGATTGCATGCCTTTGATATCACTCAATAATAGCCAAGAATTCAATGACCGTTTGGTTGAATTGATCGGGGTGCTCCCACTGCGAAATTGTCAGTGCTTCAAACTCATGCAGCTTGCAATGAGACGAAGAGCGACTCACCAGACATCCATGCCCACCCGGACTAGTCTTCCACACACTGCCCGGCACCGCCTCACACAATTCGTTGCTCAGCACAACCGGAATCAGAATATCTTCCTCCCCAGCCAGAACCATAATCTTACCCTCACCTAGTCCTCCCAACTTCTTCCCACCCTTCGCCAATTCCCCCAACGCGGCCGTCGAATCAAACCGCCGAATCACATTCATTTGCGCCAGATACGCTTCCAGAGAAATGTCGAGCTTCCTCATCGCATCTTCAATGCCTTCAAGCTCGTCCGTGCGTTTTCGAAAGAAATCCACCGTGAAAGCCCACAGCGTGACATCTCGCATGACATCTTGCACGCTCATCCTCGCCGCCATCTCGGCCCAGAGATCGAACATGCGGGAGCAGAAAGCGGACGGCTGGGCGTAGGTGCAACAGAGACTTAGAGTTAGCATTTGCCTGCCTTTCGCAGCGGGGCTTCCATTTGGGTACTCGAGCGCGTAGGTTTGTGCGATCATGCCGCCCATGCTGACGCCGAGGAGATGGAATCTTTTGATGTCGAGATGGAGCAGCAAATAGTGGAGGTCGGCTGCCATTATACCTGCAGTGTACGGGCCACGTGGACGGGAAGACCGGCCTATACCTCTATTGTCGTAAGCCAGGACTTGGTATCCGGCTGCCGTGAAGGCTGGGATGTTGGCGGACCAAGTTTGCAGGTCATCGGCTAGACCGTTTACTAAGACGAGCCATTGGCCTGTTGAGGGGCCGGAGATGGTGTAGTTGATCGGGATGGAGTCTACGGAGGCTATTGCTATTGGCATTGTTTCAGGGAGGTGGGAATGGTTTGAGAGTCTGTTGATGTAGTCTGGTGCTGGTGCTGATGAAGGACAGTTTGAGGATCGGATTTATTATCATTCGGAGTGGTCAACGTCAGCGGTCTATTTTCGTCTTGCCAATCGATCAAAAGGAAATAAAGCAATGATAGGTAAGGTGTTCGGTAATCTCGGAGACTCGATGCATGCATGTCTGGTGATGAAACATGAAACATGAAGCCTACCCCACACTCTTCAGGGATCAGCTTGGAATGGGTGGTCAGGCGGCCTACATAAATACAGCTTCAGATAAACTCCCTGCTGCCCAAACACATACCAACCACGCACGCTCTCGCCCGCTGGAACGGAACACCTCACTCACTCACTCGACACTGTAATACAACACCAACCATGTCAGGCGGTCCTCAAGACCTCAGCGAGCTGGAGCAAGACCCTCGCCTCTTCCTCTACACCTCCCTCACCGCCGGCAGCTCGCATATCGTCACTGCAACCTCCCGCATAGAAACAATCCTGCGAGCCAACCGCATCCCTTTCATGCACATCGACACCGCCACCAACGAGAAAGCGAAAAGACTATGGGTGCGCCGCGCAGGCAAGAGGAAACTCCCAGCTCTGGTCAAAGACGGCTTTGTGATCGGTGTATGTGAGTTGTCCGTGGGAAACTACACCGGCTAGACCACTTCTCGCTAACCCTTTGTCTTGACAATTGCAGGACCTAGAGCAAATCGAAGAATGGAACGAATTCGGCGAGATTAAGGAAGCCATCGGCCCTTGTCCACCCGCAGGCGCTCCCGTCGCACCGCCTTCGGTCATGCTCCCCGTCAAACCCACCGCCACAGCAGGCACCGCGAAGATCTCTACGCCCGCTCCCGTCGCTCCCAAAGCAGCGCCAGAAAAGCAGCAACCTGTCGCTCTCCCTGGCGCCGCCGAGATCGCCGCCCGCAACAACCCTCTGCCAAAATCCTCCCCTGAAGATGTCGTCAAGCCAGAGACTATGACGTCTGCACCGGCTGAGAAGGAGAAGAGCATTGCCGCCGCGACTACAGCTGCCAAAGCAGAAGATAAGAAGTACGACCACTTGAGCGCGCCTGCGAGCGCCGTCGCTTCTGGAACTGCTACGCCGGCGGAGAAGGAGAAGGAGAACAGGAAGGAGGAGGCAGAGAAGAAAGAGGTCAAGAAAGAGGAGAGCAGTGGAGAGGAGAGCCCAGTAGGCAGCATTGGCAAGTCCAAATACGAGCACCTCAGCGTGCCCGCGAGTGCTATGCATTCCGGTAACGCATCGCCAGTGGAATCTGAAATGGAGATGGAGAATGCGTTCAAGGAGACGCCGACCAAAGAGGAGGCCGAGAAGGTGTTCCCCGATATTGCTAGTGTTGCCGCGGGCGTGCAGGACTTGCAACTGGGCGAGGGCAAGACTGCGCAGAAGCAGGAAGCGAAGAAGGCCGAGGATGCCGTGAAGAGTGTTGAGGATTGAGAGAGAGAGAGAGGCTGTAGCATACATGGAATTGCGTAACGGAGTTTCAACAGAGGAGAATTGTTTGAAATCCCTTGGTTTTCCTTTTCTTTCAGAGATGTGAAGTTTCGGGGAAATTATTGGAGTTTGTGTAGCCTTGCTGTGTTAGAACTGTTATTCTGTGACGATGGTGCCGACTATGTGACAAAAATTGGTGTTAGAATTGCTTGTTCAAGACAGTCGACCTTTCTGCTCAGTATACCACTTGCCCGCGTCAGTCCCACGACCTGACAAGCGCAGCTTCATACCTGTCAGTCCCAGCAATATTTTCGCGAAGAAACTCGGCTGAAGTCGCTCGCTCGGGGTCTTCTCTCCGCCCTAGCAACGTCGGCGTCGTGCACACGGTTGAGTACTATCGCAGCCAAACTCGCCAAATTTACGCGCGGTTAGTGGGCTGTGATCCCGCATTATAACAGCAATAGTCAGCAATACGATGATAAGCTCTCCTCCGATGATGAGACGGGGGGCTAATGGGTTGCGCGGGGAAGTGCAGCATCATGAGAGGGGTTGGGCCTGGGCTGCATGATGCAAGCGAGACCTCAGCTGAATTCAAGCATCGTCAACCGGATTGCTTGGAATTAAAACCAGCAGGATCTTCAGTGGGCGTTTGCGGTGAGTATTGACTTCGCCTGCTAGCAACGTGTTGAGCTGGCCGAGCTGAGCGCACGAAAGGACGAGTCCTGAAGTTGTGAGAGTGGTAGCAGAAAGTCGGATCACAAATGGAAAATCTTGATGTTACACTGCCACCTCATATCTTCGCCTTCTATTTACACAGCGCCCTCGCCACTTTTCAACACCCACAAATACCTGCTTGTGTTGCTCGACTCCGTCTTTCTGTGCGGTCACGCCACCTTACGTGATGGTATCTAAGCCTTCTGGGAAACGATGCCTGTCGTGAAAGTTAGTCTATGATTTCTCATAGCTCAGGTACCAAACAAAAGACTCACGCTCAACGTCAGCAACGCTCTGCTTAAGAATCTGGTCAAGGACCTTGGGGTTCTCGAGCTCCTTCTCGATCTTGGCAATGATGCTCTGGGCAAGCTCCTGCTGCTGGCGGACCTTGACCTGGCCCTCGTAGCGGACCCAGGAGTCAAGGACAGCCTTGGACTCGGCGGAGAGAGCAGTCTTCTGCTCCATCTCGTAAGCCTGGGCCTCGAGCTGGGCGGTCTCCTGTTTGGGGTGTTAGCCAATGTTTCTTCTTCCAGCCTTCTATATCTCCATATTCCGGATATGACGTGCCTTGGAGACAGCGAAGAGGTCCTTGGTGGTCTGGATGACACCACCGAGGTCAGAGACGCTGCTGATGCGGCTCTTGACGGCGTTGGTGTGGTCGTCACGCGCAGCGTTCAGGATGTTCTTGATCTTGTTGGAGTAGTTCTCGGCGAACTCCTTGTACATGGGGCCGACGTAGTTGTAAACACCGAAGTAGATGGTCATGAGAGAGAAGAAGACAATGGACTCCTCGTTGACGACGTAGAGCTCGTTGCTGATGGCGGCGACGGAAAGACCAGTACCGGCGGAGAGAATGCCAATCTTGGAGGCGATGCTGTCACCGGGGAGGGAGTCCAGGACGGACTTTGCGGCCTCCTTGGGCTCCTTCTGAGGGACCTGGGCGTTCTGCTGGCGCGCGGAGGAGGTAGAGAAGGTGAGGGCGGGCGCGGCGGAGCGGAGGGGGATGGTAGGGCGGGCCCGGACGGCGCCTGGGAGGGGGTCAGTACGGGCAATTGCGCGCGTGTGGTCAGCATTTGTGGTGAGCGGTACCCATGGCGCGGCTTGCGATACGGGAGGCCATTGCTGCGGATGTGTGAGGGTGGTGGTGGATGCGCTGCGGTGCTGTGAGCTCGTTCAACGAGGTCGTCGTCTCCCGTCGCAGAGTCGAGGCGGTCTTTCCCGAGCGCCCGGCCGTTGGCCTTGGCGGGTGCAGGTCTTTGCTGGCTGGCTTGCGGAGGGTTCAGGCGCGCAGAGAAGCCATCATCAAAAAGTTGCTGGCCGGGGTTGTGAGGAGAGCGGGCTTCGCAACTTTTATTCTCTGTGCAGCTACGCCAAAAAATCACAACATAAAAATGCCTGGAGTGATTAAAAAGGACGACGCAGTGCGCAAGAGAAAGCGCACTGCCGACGTCTCTGCCAAATCGGACGGCGCGAAACCCAGGAAGGCGCCAAAGACAAAGACCGAAGACACCCAATCGCAAATCTTGAGCTCGGAGAGCCAGATTCTCGAGTCGCCCGACTACTACGGCAACATCGCCAACCTCCAAAAGTACATCTCCCAGACCGACTCGCAGCCCGAGACCGCCACTCTTGCCGCAGTCGCACTATGCCGTGTCTTCTGCAGGCTGATCGCCAGCGAGGCTCTGGTGCGTCGCAAGGATGCATCTGACAAGGATGCGCAAACTGTGCAGATGCTGAGGCAGCGCCTGCGCGAGTATGTGCAGGGCATGAGTGGGTGGATTGGCAGCGACGATGGTGCTATGGAGAGCACGGCTTTGACGCTGTTGATGCGGGTCGCAAAGGAAGAAGTTTCACAAGAGCCCAAGAGAGCCGAGCAGGCGTGGAGGACTTCACAGTCGGTGTTCACACTGGTCTTGAAGGCTTTGTTGGAGGATGTCAACGCCGATGATGCGAGGCAAGAATTTGTGGAAAAGTACGTGGAAGAACACGACGATGTGCGATTCTACACTTTCCTGGGGATCAAGCAATACTTTGAAGAAAAGAGCAACCGTGAGGAACACGATTTGTTCAATGCCCTGG
The DNA here is from genome assembly GCA_001553865.1 of Cladosporium sp. BSL10. Taxonomy (NCBI): domain Eukaryota; kingdom Fungi; phylum Ascomycota; class Dothideomycetes; order Cladosporiales; family Cladosporiaceae; genus Cladosporium; species Cladosporium sp. BSL10. The sequence goes on along the minus strand of LJJI01000096.1, from coordinate 38,536 downwards.
ATTTGCTCTCGAAGATCGAGGGTGTGCCGGAAGCGCAGGAGCAGCTGGAGGATTGGTATGGCGAGCAACCAAAGTCGAAGAAGCACCCATTGCTGTCACTTAATGCGCACCTGAAGATTGCGCAAGAGGCATGGCTGAGCATTTTCCGCTCTCCTCTGACAAACGACCATCGCAAGAAGATCCTCAACATGATGACTCGCCAGGTGCTGCCTTGGTTTGTCACCAAAGTCGAAACACTTACCGACTTCCTGACCGACTCTTTCAATGCTGGAGGAAGCACAGCGCTGCTTGCATTGAGTGGCATCTTCCATCTCATCACGAAGAAGAACATCGACTACCCTGACTTCTACCCCAAACTTTACTCTTTGTTGGACGAAGACGTACTGCACAGCAAGCACCGTAGCCGTTTCTTCAGGTTGCTCGAGTCCTGCATGGCTTCGACACATTTGCCCGCAGCGCTGGTGGCAAGCTTCATCAAGCGCTTTGCCAGACTCTCGCTGCAGGCACCTCCTGGTGCCATTGTCTGGATTGTGCCGTGGACCTACAACATGCTCAAATCACACCCCACATGCACATTCATGCTTCACCGCGCATACCACCCGGCGCATGCCATCTACGCCCAGAACCCTGACTACGAGGCATCAGGAATGGATGACCTCTTCGACCCTAAAGAGACGGATCCAATGCTTACACGAGCGATCGACAGCAGTTTGTGGGAGTTGGAGACACTGAGCACACACTACCATCCCAATGTCGCCACTCTCGCCAAGATCATCGGCGAGCAATTCACAAAGCGCGAGTATCAGCTTGAAGACTTCTTGGACCACTCATATGCCAGTCTGATAGATGCCGAGCTGGGCAAGGCGCTGAAGAAGGTGCCTGTAGTGGAGTTTGAGATTCCCAAGCGCATTGTGACCGCTGAGGAGGGAGGATTAAATAGCCTCGGTTCTCTGTTGGAGAGTGCTATTAAGGCTTCATAGGTTGTGAGCGATGGTTAGATAATACCCTGCATAGATGTACATGTGGTCATGTCATGAGAACCAATTATACGCTCCTACTATCGTGTTCGTTGAAGATTTTCCTATGCATGTTATCATTAACAATCGTGCTCTGCCGGAAATTGATGCTTTCTGGAGAGCTTGTTCAAACGCCGACCCGCCTCGAGCTTCAGCTTGCTGTTGCCGCACCCAATGCGCCTTTCTTGCATCACACTCCCACCCTCCCTCATCCTCTCAACCCTCGATCTCGGCCACAATACGGCCCAACTCGTACCAGCCTGTCAGTTGCGCAGAGCCTGCGATACCACGCGACAGCACCCAATAGACAGCCAACGCCTTTCAGCGCAGCAACAACCATGGGCCTCATAACCAAGGCCATCGGCCTCACCGGCTGGTCCTCCCTCGCCGTCGCAGGCACATTCGTCGCCATGACCCGCAAGAACCGCATCGTGCCCATCCCCGCCTCGGACTACATCTTCAACACCACCCACTACGCCCGCTACAACCCCAACAACGCCCCCGTCACCCACGACATCTGCCTGCGCTCCGTCCCGCTCGCCCAGATCAAGCCCGAGCTGCTCGAGAAGGAGGGCCTGCTGGCTGAGAAGTTCTGCGCGGGCGTCTGGAGCGGCATCGGCTATGCGTACCAGCGCAGGTATCTCGAGAAGAAGTACCGCGGGCCCGAGACCGAGGGCCATCTTTGGGACCGCAAGGATTTGGCGGAGAGCAAGTACGAGGTCGGCACGATGATTACGGATCACTTTGAGGTTGTGAGCAAGACTCCCGAGAGCGTGATGGTGAGGTGTGGAGACTCGCCCAGATCGAGGGATGTGAGGGAGAGCGATGGGCTGTTTGAGATGACGGCTGTGATCAAGAAGGAGGAAGGCGTGGCCGAGTTTGGCCTCAAGAGTGTCTTCTACAATGGGCTCAAGGGCCATGAGAGTGGGAGCAAGGATGGGCCGATGCCGAGCCATGTGCAGTGGCTGCACCAGCAGTACGATAAGATTTGGATGGAGAGTGCGATCAGGAACGTGACGAAGTAGAGTTAGATCCATGGGTGGATGTGCAGGGTCCGCCACGAGGTTCGGACGTGATGGCGAGCAATCGCAATTGTACATTGACACTACATCAGAAGCCATCCTTCGCGCCACGCGCCACTTTGTGCCCACTAAGCAAGCAAAACAAGGCTCAATCAAGAAACCTCGCATCATCGTCATACTGCCAGCTCATACACTCCGCCCGCGGCCCATCCGCCTCCTCCGTCTTCCTCAGAACTTCCACGCATGCCTCGCGCAGCTTCTGTCTCATGCCTTGTGTCATCTTCGCCCACATCTCGTCGGCGAAGTCCGAGAAGCCGGTCGACCAGTTCTGCTGCATTGCGGAAATGGTGTTGTTTGAGTGTGCTTGGCTTATTGTCGGAGCTGTGCTTGATTGACTGTTCGCTGTAGATGTTGGAGGTTGCGCGGGCTGTGGGGAGGTGTTGTTGGCGAGAGCGTCGAAGTCGGATATGATTATGGGGAGGCCGACGAAGTCGTTGACGAGGATGTGTGCTGTGGCCATGGTTTCGTTATTCCGGTGACGACGAATGAATCGGGTCGGTAGAGGGGATACATGTTCAAGTCAGGTCACGCTTCCCTCAACGGCGGTTCTGCCTACTTTGTATGCTTGACACTTTGTCCATGATGTTTGGTCCGGAAACGGAGCGGCGTTCATATTGCTTGAACAAAGGGAAAGACCTGCAGCCCTTTTGAACGATGATACCGTAGGCAGGTGCCATTTAACCTTCTCGGGCACAAGGTTCGTTTCTGCGGATATGTTTGATTACAGTCAATGCATGTCCACCTGTGATCCATTTTAATATATCTTCGAAGCGATCGGGCGAATGGTAGTCTGCGTCTCGTGTTCAAGGAATGTTACTGATTGGTCACGATGCAGCATCTTCAAGTCCAGGCTGAGCCACGAGACAACACAATCTTTTGCAATATTGATCAAGATTGTATGCGTGTATAGAACTGTATATGCACCGAGCGTCTCAAGAAGTCCTCATTACAATGTACTCTATCGACGTATTTTTGAAACGAAGTGGATGGCAGCAGGGTTAGGGTTGGTGTTGTGCCTCCTTTGTCTTAAATGCACTGGAATGCATTATATTGCTTGCAGAATCACGTATTTCATGGTTATCTGGAAGAAGAGAGTATATTACTGATAATTAAGTGTGAATGGTTGATCAATACAATCGTGCTCATCGCACATTCTGCACAACATTGAATCAACCAAATTGTAAGCTGGTAATGTCATCTGACTTGCGCACCGAAGCGATACGATATTCCCGTTGACATACACTTCTACCAACTTTCGTTACACTGTGTATGGACATATGTAGCTCAACAATCTTGGAAAATGCATACATATTGCAATACCACAAACACAGCCCCCCATCCAACCATCGACATTATCCTCAAAGAAGCCCGTTGAAACTCTCCTAGCGCCAGCTCAAACTTCGATCATTTCCCAAATAAGATTCAGATCTGATCGCATCGTACCGATCGGTCTAATGCAAGGTACGCGCCGATCACTTTCATCATCGCTCTCTCTAAGACCTTTAATTGCATGTGATGTCTCATTTTCCCAACTGAGCTTCATGATGTCACCACTTTAGCAGCGCGCGACACACCAGCCATTGATTCTGCCGGTGACGCGTTGAGTGGTCAGACGGGACGAGGGATGTTAAAAAGGGATCTGGTGTCGCGTGTTTTCCGAGAGCGTAAGTGCTTGCATTCATATCCGTTCGCGATCAATCGATCGTATCATCCATCAATTGAATATACCAATCCATCGTACCATCGCAAACGATCTTTCCATCATGCCTCCCAAGGAAAAATACAGCGACCCCAAGCTCCGCGACGAAGTCAAAGAGGAAATTCACAACAGTGACAAAGGCGGTGCCCCAGGCCAGTGGTCTGCGAGGAAGGCGCAGATGATGGCTGCTGAGTACGTCTTTCCTTTTTCCCTCCACGAACCTACCTTTTTTTTTTTGCATGTCTCAGATGCTGATAACGATCGATCAGATATAAGAAGCGCGGCGGCGGCTACAACACCGACAAGTCCGAGCAGGACGAGTCGCAGAAGCACTTGTCCGAGTGGACCGAGGAGGAGTGGCAGACCAAGGAGGGCTCGGGCAATGCGAAAAAAGAGGATGGCACTGAGAAGCGCTACCTGCCTAAGAAAGCTTGGGAGCAGATGAGTGAGAAGGAGAAGGAAGAGACTGAGCGAAAGAAACTCGAGGGTAGCAAGGAGGGGAAGCAGCATGTTGGTAACACGGAGAAGGCCAAGGATAGTCGGAAGAAGGCTAATGATGAAGAGCATGAGAAGTTTGAGGAGAAGAAGGAGGGAGAGAAGAATGGGAAGAAAGATGAGGGAGCGGACGAGAGGGATGATGTGGAGAGCGAGGGCGAGGAGGAGTATCAAGATGACGGCGCAGATGAAGAGGAAGTCGAAGATGATGACGACGATGAGGAGCAGGAAGACGGCGAGGAAGCCAAAGCTGATGGCAAAAAGCGTACTCGTGGTCAACAGAATGGCAGCAACAAAAGCCAGAAGGGTAACTCCGGCAAAGCACAGTCAAAGTCGAATGGCAGCAAGAACTCAAGCAATGGCCAGTCCAAAGAAGAGACCGACAAAACCTCGAACGACAAGTCTACCAGCAATGGTGACAAAAAAGGCACCGTCGGCTCCAAACACATGCCGGATGAGGATCCTGCTCCAAAAGGCTCCGCGGACAGACTGCCCAAGAAGGGCCAGGCGGCGCACTGGAAAGCGCTACCAGGCTTCGTGCAGGGCAAGGTTGAAGACGTTCTGACCAAAGAGCAGGAAGTGGACGGCAAGAAAGTCAAAGCGAGCGAGAAGGATCCCAGGATCGTGCTCAAGTCCGATTCGAGTGGCAAGATTTGCGTGCACAAGCCCGAGGCGTGCTATTATGAGTGATTGCTTGCTTGATTGATGGAAGAAGTCTAGGTGGTGGTGGTGTGGTGGTAATTGCGGTTGTTCGCTTATGAGTGTGTATGATTAGCCAAGAAAATTAAGCTCGATGGACCAGCTCTGATGGCGTGTGTGGACAATGTCGCGTGCATGTGAGTGCAGCTTCCGAGTTTGCGCGTATATTTTGGAGACCTTGCGATCCGGGATAGACCTTGGGAGAACCATGCATGAATGTCATTGGGATGCAGTAGGAGACGAATGCGTACTTCGTCAGCTAGGGCAAGACGACTATCTTGCTGACGCCCTTAAACGGGAATGCGATCTAGGGCACACCAAGAAAGCACCATATTGTCGCAGAAGGTCATCGGTCGTTGTGGTTATTTCGTTTAGTGCAAGCCATTGCTGTGCCGCTGCCACGCGATCTGAGCGCCGGAGTCCGTGGAAATTCGATTGGTTTCATTGGTTTCGAGCGGCAGAAATTCGAAGGATTCAGGGCACTGTATTGATGTTGACGTCTCCAATGCGTGTATATAGCCCTAGATGGTAGAATGACAGGTAGGGCATTGGTGCATCGATCGCAAGTACACGACGACGACAAGGGCTTGCTAACGGCGGCCTTCTCCGGCGCTTCTGCTATGTGGGTAACACAACAGCTTTAGTTGAACGACTATACCGCAGCCATGCGAAGAAGCATGCGTGGAACGCAATTGCTGTGCGACTTGTTGGTGTTGCCTCATCCCTTAAACGTGGATGTGAAGATCGCGGCCGACAAGCCCAATTTGTTTTGCCGAACGCGAGCAGGCAAAGCTCCGACAGGGCCTTTTCACGCCATTTCGTCGGATCAACGGGCGCAGCAAGCCAGGAGGCGCGCTCGCCATCATCCTTGCATGCTGCAAACATGCCATCGCCGTTTGCGTGTTTCCAATAGTTGACAGGCCGGGAGGGCCCTGTGCTGTGCCACACGGAGCGATCGCCTCAGTGCGAATTTGCTGGGGAGAACCTGGATCCTTGCCGTGTGACGTACGGGGAGGACAGAGCATCCGGACGATCGGTTTGATGCTGTCCGTCCTGACTCGGGAACTAGATGTCTGGGCGATATACAGACGATTTTGAAGATCCTGAAACGATTCGCCATCGCAATGCAAACCAAGCTGAAAATTTGAGGCCTCGGAACGAGAACGAGAACGTAGATGCCGTTCCTTTGGCTCGTGATGTGTAATAATTCCCGACTGGCTGCTATAACGTTGCCCAGATGCCGGGACAAAATCGGAGTCGAGCACCGAGCCACTGAACTACCTTTTGCTAGTCCTAAATGGATGGATCACTATGTCTGAGGAGCTCGAGGATTTGTTGATCAGATGCCACAAAAAACTTGTTGACCTCGACCGGTGCACATGTTGGGCATGCGTGCGCAAACGATGGAGAAACATCTCTCCTTATCCATGTATCCATGTCCGTCTGTTCAGACACGCGCGCTTACCTGCTTACGTGCATGGGTGCATCTGTGCCCCATCCCGTCCCTGCTCTCCTGGGTCGTATACGTACGTGCACATCAGATCACACCTGCATGTTTGCGCGCACCGGCTGCAGCCTGCAGTCAGCCGCGAAACCGACCAGCTGGAAATCGAGCTGTGTTTTCAAAAAAGCACACTCGAATAGGAGGTACCGACTTGTGCACTAGGAAGTATATCGGGTCCTCAGCATCCGTAAAGTCTTACATAAATTTCTCCGAAACTCGATCGGCGTGGCTTCGTACTACTTTTGTACGTACTACATACACTGTACAGCAAGTCATGTATGTAAGAGTAGCAGAAGAGTGGAACCGTTCTTAGGAGATCTGCCTAACATGCTAAACAAAGGTCCCGAGCGCGAGTGAAAGTCAATGCTCGTCGTCGTGGCCAATGCATATAGTAGTGTACTGCTATGATTGGGCACATGTGGACGTGCAGGGTGTAATGGCGTGCAAGCATGTTGCAACGGCTCGTCCACCAAGCCTCGCATGCACGAAGCCATGTGTACCATGTGGCACAGCATTCGGACAAGGCTGCGCCGGAGGAGCTGTATCCGTCGACGGTGGTGCTTGCTGCCGGCGAAAAGATCTATCACGGCGATCTGACGAAGCAGCTGCCAGTAGTATCGGCCACGAGGCAGATTGCAGTACAAAGGTGTCAGACGGAACACGCTGTTCACGTAGCGCTAGGCCAGAGTTTGCCTTTGCGTCTTGCTCTGGTGCCACACCGCACCTGACTCCGGCAGCCGGCAGTGTGAAACGACAGTCGTCCGGTTAGTCAAGAGTTGCGTGGAGTCCCACGTATGGCTCGTTCGTACAGTATCCCAAGCACATCGACGCTCCTGTGGTACACCAAGCTGGAGGCCTAGGAGCGAGTGCAGTGCGCCTGAGCCAGCGATGCGCTACGCTACGAGCCTACCACGCCGGCTGCCCACCGCCGCCTCCCCTCGCGCCGAAAGATCGTCGACCAGCGGCGGGCCAGCAGGCTGCGGTGTCTAGTGTGTGGCATGCGCTGCAGCATGAGCCAGGCCAGGCCTCGTGTGTAGCAGCTCCGCCACTACTGCATGGGTGCTGCAAATCAACTCTAGACTCAGCAATGCGTCCAGGGTCGGTCGGTAGCAGCAGTGGGTGCGCTGGACGGACGTGCCATGATTCCAAGAAAGCATACAAGACTCGCCGTGGGTGCGCCTCGACACCGCCACGCCTCCCGCCAAACACTATACTCTCCATGCCAGCGGTATTTCGACCTCGCCTCTGCAGGTGACACCGCAGCAACTACTGCAGCCCTCGCCACGCCACGCCACGCCTCGCCCACGCTGCATTAATTGCGCGTGACGGGATCGAACATTCCAACTAGCGTTCGCCCGGTGCATCCTTCGTGGCCCGTCTCCAAGGCAAGGCATAGTAATAATGGTCTTGCGGGATGCCGCCGCACACACGCAGCAGCATGCCGGGCCAGCTGGCACAGACAAGGACAGCCGCGCTGCCTTGACTGCAACTCGCCGCCGTCGGGAGGGTTGTTTGCCTACCACACCACCAACGACCTCATCGTCGTCAAAGTCCAGCAACACTCCGCTCTTGCACAGCGTGACCCGGAGTCGACGACGGAGCGGCGAGAACGAGCCCGTCATGTTCAGCCTGGCCGGCGAGAGGATGATGTCCGCAGAGGAATATAGCGCCTTGCCTCGTTCAATACAGTATGTTTCTTCTCCCTGCCCTTCTGAAACTCGACCCGCCCGCACTCGACCGTCATGTGCATTTGAGTGTTTGCTCCATGTCTCATCAGCACGACTGCCCGCATGTGATAAGAGCGCGAGATCGGCCAGCACATGCACGCCAGGCTGAAACCCCATCATCAATCCTTCCTTCTCCATAATCTCGATGTGGGGACCAGCGGTGTACGGAGGGAAGTTGCATTCTAGCAACACACCGACTAACCGGCGACGCAGGAGGAAATACTTCACCAACTCAGAACGAATGCGCATCACTCAGCCAAGTCCACCTCCGTCGCTAAAAGCAAATCACACCCGGTCGTATTCGCACAAAACTCATACCCGCAAAGCGGCTGCAGAACCAAGTCATATAGCGACCTTGCCTGACAACTGGAAACCAAACTCAGACCGCAAAGTGAAGCATTCAATGACCTCGGGGTTTCTTCGATCTCGTCGCCGCCATTCACGCCCAAACATTGAACAGCAGCAGCCAGTCGTCACTGAAGAGCAGGCTGCCTGGTTCCTGGCACTTCCCGACAAGGTCAAGCGGCAACACTTCAGCAAAGAAGAGCAAACCCTTCTGGCCGACCGCTGCGAAAGTGTGCTCGACAAAAGGTCTCCAAAACAATCAAACGAGTCTGTCCAAGAATTCTGCATCCGCCGGCTCGATTCGCAAGCCGACAAGGGACGGAAGGATCGCGACATCAAGCATCGTCGACGCTCATCTGCTCCGGTCCTGACAAGAGCTTTGGACGACCAGGTGCTTGCAAAGATTGCAGCAGCTGATGCCCCGGAAGCAGTTGAGGACGTCGACTGTGACAAAATGGCCATCTTGAACCTATACAGCAGGAGACACTCCGTCGGTGCCACCCAGGAGGAGACGTCCGAGCCGCCAGTCGCCACAAAAGCTCAAATACGATCATTCCGAAAGTCTTTCGCTCTTAGACCTTTGCCACTACCAGCACCAGTACTCGCGCCTTTACCTTCCCCGGGCTTCTTCAAGGCGAGAGACGAGCAGAAATCTGCGAAGGCTCGACGCCGTCCTGCCGAGCTCACCTTCCTCCCACCCGAGCCATCTCCCGAGGCCAAACACTACAAGGATCCCGAGATGCGCCGTACGCTTCGCGCAATGTCTTCCCCAGAATTATTCGACGAGGCCCTCGAGTATGGATTCCCTCCGCCTCCGAAGCATGACCTGCGAAAGGCCGGCCGACTTGCGTCAAAATTCAGTTCGGACACGTCGGACAACGACCGCTCTTCATCCCTGACCTCGAGTTCCACAGCAGAGACGAAGGATCTGCCATTTGGCGCCAGTCCCTCTACGCCTGATGGCTCAATGGACTTTCTGGAGACCACAGCGTCCAACGCCAGCTTTAAACCTGCATCCCCTCACCATCTCCATCGCCGAGCCCACACTACTGGGGATGTGCAAACCCACCATCGCACGCCATCTTCGGTCAACCGCGAGATGACTCTGCGCATGACACTGACTCGCCCGATTCTGCGCGCCACAGAGACAGACGCCAATGCAGTGCACAAAACTTCTATACAAAGCTCTCTCATGGACCCTCAGCATGATCCTCTGGCTTTGGAGAGCATATCTATCTGCGACGACCCCACCGGCGCGCAAGGCGCATTCGCCATTAATCCCGAGACTCCTCAGAACCTAAAAGGCATCAAGAAGGCTCTCAAACACCTGGTCGGAAAGTGACCGCCTGAATCACACTTTTCTTTGCGTCTGCATGATTAGCGAAACTGCTGTATTTAATATAATAGACATTGACCAGGTTTAGCGCGGCGTTGGCATAAGGTTTTGGGACCTCTTGAAGGTTCCGCTGCATTGGGCGAACGCGAGGAGCTACCAAAAGCTACAAAGCCCTTCATAACTCTGGGCAAGGGGAATCGGGAGACTGAACAACTTAGACTTTAACGATAGTATGATACTCCCTCACATCGGCATCACATCATCGTGGGATGCTACGCCATTCGCCCTGTCCGTGACCAACTCTCAGCACGCCACCGGCCAACCGTGTACGAGCGACAAGGATGGCGTGCCTCGAGCGCGTGCAAATGGATGCGCATGCCCCTGTCTTCAAACAGAGCCCCATAGACGATCTCTACGCGCTTGCAGCTAAAGCTGTCTCGTTACTGGGTGAGCCGGGGAACAGCGCAGGGCCACGGTCTCCTAGCGCAGCCACGGGGATGTCTTAGTGCTCTAGCGCGCCGACCACTGCGAACCATCTACTCTTCGCTCGCAGAGGGGGTTTCATCTTCATATCGCTCAACGCCGTCCCATTGCTGCCAGTGGGACAGAGGATCACGCCGTCGCCTTTCCCTTCTCTCGTTTTCCCTGAGCGTCGTCTCGCATGTCTTGATCGCGGTATACCGTTGGGTGTGAAGGGAGGCCATCTTTGACGCGGCAGACATTCTTTTGTGAACCACTGACACGCTTCTTTCTCGGCTTGCTCGAGAAAGGCATACATTCATTTCTCTGGACGATCGGTGTACTCGCGCATGCGGTACAGGACTACCTCACTCTTTTCCGTGAGCACACGCAGGTCGTGGCTTGAATACAACACCAACACGCACTCTCTATACTCGGTACCGGCAGCGCATTGGAGCGAACGGGTTCCAACGATCATTATCAAACAACACACAACTGTAAACATCACATCACATCACACAAATCGCAATCATGCTCGGTTTCCACAAGCGGAATCGATCTCTCATCCCGGTGAAAAGCCTTGACGCGCTGGAAGCCTCGGAGAAGCACATGCTATTGCTGCAGGAAGAAGAAGTGGAGGCGGGAGATGACAACATGGATTTCGAAGGAGATGAGTCTGGGAAGAACACACAGCGAAGCCGTCGCAACCTGGCCATGATTTACCTGCTTTTCCTTGCCGAGGCGATCATGTCTTCTTCGCTTTCGACGCAGATCATGGTGCTTGTCCCGTCGGCGACTGGATGCGTGGACATGGACGTTTCGTTCTTGCGGAGCGTTCTGCAGTGCGCGTACTTCCTCGGCAGCGCCATGGGCGTCTTCTGGGGATTCGTTGCGGATAGGCTGGGACGCAGGAAGGTCGCTATGCTCGGACTGGCCGGCATGAGCACTTGCTGCTTGTGCATGGGCTTCGCGACTAGCCTGCCTGCTTTCACTGGGCTCAGGTTCATGGCTGGCATGGTCAGCTCGGCAGTCACCGTTTCTGCTCTGGCGATGCTGGCGGACTCGACGCACGGTAGCTCCGACAGAGTCAAGACTGTTGCCCGGCTGCCTGTGGTTGCTCTGGGCGGCAGTGTTGGACCATTGGCTGCGCAGATCATGCGTTGCATTGGCGAGAACACCAAGGTCGGCGTCTTTGCGCGTTTCCCGGGCTTGAGCTCGCAGATTGCGTGCGCCAGCTTTGTGCTGTCTATTGGTCTTGCAGAGGCTATGCTTCTCAAGGAGACCCTTCCGCAGCCTGTGTTGAAGTCCGTCGAGCGCGAAGAGTACCAGGACTGCGAGAAGGCCACATTCCTTGGACAAAGCCTGCTGAACGACTCTTCCGATTCCCTGAACATCAGCATTATCGAGGCTCTGAACGACAATAATGCCGCGCCTCTGCCGTCATACCTCAGCATTTCGCAGTTGCTCACGGCGCCATCTGTGCTCCTCCTGCTGGCTTCATACTCCATTCTATCCTTGCACTCCTCAACGTTTGAGATTCTCCTTCCTCACCTCGCCCACACTGGCTCCCACCAGGGCGGCCTCGGCATCCCATGCGCATGGCTCACCTCAGTCGTCACCATCGTGAAGATCGTGGCGGCCATCCGCATCCTCCACTTCGTTCCTTTGATCGTCAGCAAGCTCGGCCTCCTGCCGGTCTACCGCCGCATTTCGGTCGTCTTCCCCATCCTTTACATCGTCGTCCCTCTGATCGGACTTGCTGTCAACGCTGCAGGAGGCTCGCCGATGATCGCCGCAGTCTTCAACACCATCGCCATGCTGGCTAAAGCCACCCTCGCAGGAGCCGCACAGGTTCTTGTTCTGCTTCTCGTGCTCAACGCAGCACCTGACGCTTCATCGACTGGCACTGTCATCGGTGTAGTCTCGATTTCGGAGCTGTTCAAGGCTCTTGCCGTGGGAGCCAGCGGCGTCAGCTTCTACCTCTCCAACGACTACTCCATGGTCGTGGTTAATGGCTCGCTCTGGGCCGCGCTTGCTTTCATCGCCATCTTGGGCGCTGGAGTGACGTGGAAGCTCAGAGAGAGCCCCAAGATCGGCACAGACATTCCTGAGGAGTGCCTTGTCTGGACGGACATGTTCGATGCCCACAGCGACGAAGAGTCGGGCTTCTAAAGGAATATTCTTTCCTTTTCGTCTCATTCCTTTTTGTCAAGAGAAGAGGGTTTCCTCGGGGCTTCCTTTTTTTTTTTCCCCCTTGTCTATACTCTCTTTTATTCCATGTCTCATGAATGCGTTTCTTAAATTCTCTAGCCACAAACAATGCAAATATATTGTATCCACTCCTTTCCCTGCATTCAAAATTTGAGATCTCATAACGACGGCACACTCTTCTGCTTCTCCTGCTCCTCCATCTCCCGGAAAACCTCCTCGAGCCTCGCTCGCCACTCGCCCATCAACACCGGATCCAGATTCGAAGAATCCGCACTAACAGCGACCCAAAGCCCATCCTCAGCACCCCCGACCCCAATCAGAAACTCCCCATCCCTGACCCGCACCGCAGACTGGATGTCCTTGAAATCAGCCACCAACTCCCGCCCTTCCCCGAGCGCAGCTTTCACGTCGTACATCCCCGGCCCGATCAGCGCGCTGCGCTTGCCCACGCTGCTCACGCCGCACGTCTGCGTCGTCGCGTTCGGACGCATCGGGTACGCGCCCTGCGGACTCTGCACGCGCGCGTCGCGCAGCGCCGAGGGGATCTTGCCGTTCGAGCGCTCCAGGCTGTCGACGTACTGCGTCTGCAGCATCCGCCCGGGGCCCCGGCTGCCCATGTGGTGGAAGCGCTCGGCGGCGGTGTGAGGCCGTGAGCGCTTCTGGTACACTGCCAGCTGCTTCTGGGCGCGTTTGGCGAGGAGGCTCAGCCGGGTTGAGAGGGGCAGGGAGGAGGGGAGGAAGGGCAGCTCGATGCCGTCGCTGAAAGCTAGCATGAGGCTTTCGGCGGCGACGGGCGTGCTCAGGAAGGGGCGCGGGTTGAGGGGGAAGCCGGTGATGAAGGGTTTGCGGGCTGATAAGGGGGTGTTGGGCTCAAGGCGCTCGTAGAATTCCATCATCAGCAGGGCGGCGAGGGCGAAGCAGCCGGCGCCGACGCTGACGGAGGCGGAGCGGCAGATTTGCGTGAGGCGGGTTGTGGCGAGGAGGGAGGCTTTGGCGAAGACTGGGACGGTGTTTAGGGGCGGGAGGCGGGAGTAGTCGAGGACAGAGGCGAAGGTTGGAGGGAGGGCGGAGGGTTTGATGTGTGCTTTGCGGCGGAGTGGGTTGGCGAATCCTGCTCGGTGTGGTTTGCGGACGTGGCGGAGGATGCGTGTGAGGACCCAGAACCAGCGTTGCTTTGCTTTGGAGCCGGTGATGTGTGGGTAGAGGCTTTCCTGCGGTGGTGGGAGGCGAGACAAGAGGGCTTGTGGTTTTATGTCGGTTTGTAGAGAAGCGTGGAGGTCTGGCAGGGACTTGTTCAGGATGTGGATGAAAGAACGCATCCATGTGTAGTTGGTGAGGCCGTCTGTGACCTGATGACTGATGACAGTGAGGAAACGTAAGCTGCCAGAGCCGTCCGCATGTAGCTTGAGAGGAAAAACGAAGCATTTCGAAAGGCTCTGGCTTGCATCCACGACTCGTCCGGTGTTCTGGGCGTGAAGCCAGAAGTCGTATGCGTCGACATCTTCGAAGTGGTCTTCCAGAAACACGAGACTGCCTCTCGCATTCTCGATAGCAGCAGACTCGTCCTCGGGCGCATCGACAACAAAATACACCGGCGGCGTAACGACAGACGGCTCATCCATATAGCTCTGACGTGGCAATGCTTTCGATTGAGCCAAAGGATGTTCACATCGGAAGAGAGCCCAGGCGAGCACAATCCTCTCTCGCAGCTGCTCTTTACTGAGTGAGGATTTGATGGACAGATCTAGCTGCACGTTGAGATCTGCCCGCCCTTCGTAGTATCGGCCGTCGGAATCAAAACCATACTCCACTAGCCCATGAGGGCGATAAATTTTTGTGTGACCGTCTTGTGTTGAAGTCTTCCAGGCGTGCGAGTCTGCGTTGCCGTACTGGTCTAGCCAATGCGGAGATGCAGAAGTGGACATGCTTCGGCGGCGGAAGTAACAGAGGAAAAAATTGCGGTTGACCGATTTGATATATAAATGTATGAGAATAGATGCTATGAGATGGGTCTGCTATGGTGTTTCTTTCTGGTCACACAGTCTTTCGGTCTGTGGTGACGGCAGATGATAGACATCATCAAAAATTTGCCAAGAGCTGAAAGGCATAGGGCGTGGAGAACAACTCGCTGTCATCTTTCTACCCGCGCATAATACGAGACGGACTATATTCGAGTCGATAAGCTACCTTCTCACCGCATTTTGTCTTGATATCCAAGCACATGGGTGGCGAGCAGATGCCATGATTGGTAGAACAAGTGCAGTACCAAGGTTCAGAGTCTACAGGAAAAGTCCAAGTAATATATTTGAGTGGAAACGCAGACCGCGTCCTTGAGATCACCCTTGTCTCGTCGCGTTTGTATACTGAGCGGGCCTTATACTCTGTAGCTCTGGTCGTTCAGGACAAGCGTCTCTGCTTCTTTGTCGACCCCTCCATGCCCTCTCCAGCCTCAACGTCTACGCGCTTGCCCTTTTGCTTACTAGCATCTCTACCAGGCGCTGAATCATCGGCTTGCTTGTTCATGTCTTGCTGTTCATGTTCGTGGGCTCCCTGCAGTTGCTCGACTTTACTTTCATCCAGCGAGCTAAGCTCTTCGTCACTGTCGAGTGTGATTACGGCTGCGACTGCGGCCATGTCGGTTCCGTCGTCGCTCTCAGGCTTATTTGCCTCGGTGTCAGAGTCGTCGTTGGATTGCATACCGCCAAGCGTTTCGTCTTGCTCATTGGACAGGTCGAATGCAACTTCTTTGCTTGATGCCGCTTCGGCAGCTGCTTTTCCTTTCTTGAGCGCAGTCTGCTTGGGCGCAACCTTCTTAGCATTCGGCTTCGACTGGGTCTTCTTTAATGGCTGTACACCTTCGCCGTCGTCGTCTTCGTCATCGGACTGATCTACCTCCGGACCAGCGTCTTCGTCACCGTCTTCTTCCGGCTCAGCGATTGCATTATCCTCTTCAGAGTCCGATGTCTCCAAGCGCTTGACCCTTCTGTGAACTCTGTGCAGCTTTTTGTTGAGCCGGACATATGGACACCAACGAGCGTGTCGATCGATGGTCTCGCTCAGCTTGGCAATGGTCTCGCTTTTCCCTGCTTCCTCATCGGACTCATCGGGAACCGACTCATAGTCGTAGTCAAGTTTACGATGCTTGCGCTTCGAATTCTCTGGTTGCTTCTTGGCTTTGGTCGATTTGGTGATGTTACCTTTCTGAATGGTCGCGGCTTTTGTGGACCTGCTTGCTGCCGGGCGGGGCGTCTTTGCAGTCGGAAGTTTGCTCGTAGTCGATGACTTGTTCGTAGCTGGTGGCCGGGTGGCAGGCTTTCTTGCAGGCTTGGTCTTGGTCTCTGGCTCGGTCTCCGTAGCGTCTGTTGCATCACCTTCCATGAGTGTAGCTTGGAGATCGGCCTTTGCCTTGGCTGACTGTTGCTTCCTGAAGTACTTGGGGTCTTTCGCGATAATCTCCTGTCTGGCTGAGCTGGGTCGAAGACTGGGCGCAACGCGCCCTTCCTCACCATCGTCGAGATCAATGTCGCTGCCAACTGCTTTGCCTTTGCCTTTTGCGTTCTTCTTTGGCGAGCTGTCTGGCTTGCTTGGATACACCATAGCAGCCGATGTACCAGCGAGAGACGGTGCCTGGGATGCAAAATTTAATGTCTGCTCCACGATATTCGAGGCCGCAATGAATCAAGACTGTCTGGGGACTTACATTTGCGCCAGTTTTGGTTTTAGGCAGAACCGATGCCGTGTTGTATGCCCCTCTGGTCGTCGAATTCTCCTTTGCGGCACGCGGGAGGCGTGGTGTTTTGCCTGGCTCCATGGCTTTTTGAGGTGTGGATTGTAGGACTGATTGGAAAGTAAAAGATGTGTCTGAGTGGTCGTCTCGATTTGCAGGCTGCGACACGCTTGATATGCCTCGAGAAAACGCTGGAACGGAATGTCTGACTTTGGTATTTGCCAGAGTTTCTAGTGTCATGCGCGGCGCTCATTGTCAATGCATAGCAAATCATGCAAGCATCGATTGTTCTAGCAAGCATGAGACATCAAATCACTCTGATCCTTCCTGCTCACCTTAGAACCAGAGAAGGACTGCATTGACAAACCGCAGCAAGATATTGGCTTGCGGCATCTGCAGCAAACCGACGCTACTGGGCCAGCAAAGATGCAGGAACAACGGAAGTCTGCATGGGCTAAGAGATGCCAAACCGATGACAAAGCGAAGTGCTACAAGCTACCATGATGTATGGTGTCAGGTGTGCGAGTGTTTGCTTGGCCTTTCATGGCGATGTCTCTATAGATTGACTTGGCTGGATGTTGCATGTTTTGACAACAACATAAGCAATATCCGAAAACGATGGTGATGGTGGACGAAGGAGGTTCCAACTCTTCGCGCAAATCTTTCGGAAGTACCATGATGTCCAACATAAGCTAGGGGTGTATTACATATGATCTTCGGTGTGCGAGATGTGATGATTTCAAACTATAGTTCTTTCTTATCTCCATACCGTGTGGTATCAAAAACGCACCATTTCAGAAGCATACAAGAAAGAGACTTCCAGAGCCTTGTGGTGAGTGATTGTGTCTTTTTTCTTAATACAGTCGTCATGACAGAATTAATGGGCGCTATCGTGGTTTGCATGCCTGAGGTAGCTCGTACATCATATCATGACATGATATTACGAAAGGCTGGTAGTGATGATCAGGGAGCGAGACAGCGATGTGGTGTCAAGGAGGTGAAATGGTGACGGTGAAGATCGAGATGCAGCTCGAGCGTCTGTGCTTGAAATTGATGAGCGCGACAAGCCAGCCGACGCGTTGGACTCGAGCACGACTAAAGCACGCGAACACTTTCCAAACCACCACTTCGATACCACTACACGACCACACCACAACCACGACACTCTGTACAGCAGCGCCCTATTTACGAATACAGCCAACCCACGAACCACGCTGCTTACTGGATTATGCCGTAGGAGCAAGGCAGGCGAGGCATCAACGCGCGAAAGTGAACAGCCCACTTTAATCTACGAAACACGACATTCACACGCATTGTCTGCACTACTCTTGATACCACACGCGTCCCACGCGACTCTTACGACCTACGATCCTTGTACATGACCCTAAGATGTATCTACCACGCGAACAGCTCGGCCAGCTGTACGAGCACTTGCAACGAAACACGCACCCACTATCCCCGCCTGTCCTCGTCGTAACATCCCTCGGCGTCGATTCGCTATGCGCGACACGCATACTCACCTCGCTGATGAAGCGCGATTACATTCAGCACAACATTCAACCCGTGGCAGGATACACCGAACTGCAGGCTGTCGGGCAAAAGTTTGTGCGTCCCATGACGCGACAACATGGCGGAGATGGTGGTGTTGTGGTATGCTTGGGAGCAGGAGGATTAGTCGACCTGGAAGAGGTGCTTGGCCTTGACGGACAAAGTGTAGAAGAAGGCGCCGAGCCAATGGACATGACAGACCATGGAGTGGAAGTGTGGGTGATCGACGGGCGAAGACCATGGAACTTGAGCAACGTCTTCGGATCCGGCACGACAGTACAGCAGAATGAAGAAGGCTCGATGCTCATTAAAAAAACCGGTGTCGATCAGGGACGAATTCTGCCACATTACACCCCTGGAAAAGGTGGAATAATTGTCTGGGACGATGGAGACATTCAGAGCGAATTAAGTGCTGAAAGAGAAGCATATGCTGCTTTGCAAGACATGCCAGAAATCACCGAGGAAGATCTTGACATCGAGCAAGGCGAGACTGACGACGAAGCCGAGGATGATGAGCCCAGCAGCTCTCAAAGTCGAAAGCGAAAGGCATCTAGCCAGGCTTCTGACGATGATTCGGATAATGATGAGTATGACCGGCCGCGCCAACGGAGGCGAAGCAATTCGAGCATGCCAATACCATCATCGCCAGGTGGCAACCCATACAGCAACCAGTCAATCGCTGCAACACCACCAACGAGTTCACAACCTCATTCACCAGGAGCTATTATACCATCTTCCCCACCAAAGGCACCATCGGCGAGACAGCTTCGACGAAAACTATTGAAGCTTCGTCGAAAGCATGAGGCGACTCTCCAAGCTTACTACAGCCTAGGAAACTCTTCTTCAGAGCCAGTCTCTGGTATGCTTTACTCGCTAGCTTCTGAGCTTGGTCGGGAAGATAACGATCTTCTTTGGCTTGCAATTGTTGGAATATCTTCAGTTGAGCTGTCGCCGTTCGCCAACGCAAAGTCCGCTCGCAGCGAATCTGGACGTAGAGTGCTAGACAAATCCGAGCAGATGAGAGAAGTTCTGCGAGACGAAGTTCGTCGTCTAAACCCGATACCAGAGGATGAAATCCGCAGAAGCCAAAGCGGCGATATCATTCCGACCAAAGCACGCAGTCCTACAGACTGCTCGATCAGGTTATCTCCAGAGCCTCGATTCCTTCTCATCAGACACTGGAGCTTGTACGACAGCATGCTACATTCACCGTACTTGAGCACACGATTACACATGTGGTCAGACGTCGGTTGCAAGCGCCTCCACAAGCTCCTTGCGAAGATGGGTATCAGTCTGCAAGAGGCAGGGAAAGGCTACATGCACATGGACATGGAGCTCAAGCAGTCACTCAGAAAGCGTATCCTCAAGTTCGCTCCACAATACAACCTTGATGGACTTGTGCCTGGCGAAGATGGCCGTCGAGGACTAGAAGGCTGGGGTTTCGTACGCAGCTGGGGTTGGAAGTCCACACTTTCTGCCGTAGACGTTGCCAGCGTCGTGAGCGCCATCCTGGAAGTCGGAACTGATGTACACGCGCCAGAGACCACTTCTCCTTTCGTGCAGGGAAACTACCAGCCCGCAAAGAGTTACAACTCCCGTATGCGCGCACTTCCTTCACCACCTCACTCTGAAGATGACGCTGAGATTACCACTGCGGATGACCCTGATTATACTACAAATCGATTCTTCGCTGCCTACGACGCACTCGACCCGATCGCCACCTCCAAAAAAGCCGGCTTGAACATCCTCCTCACACACATTCCCACTGCACAGCACCTAGCCAGAGCCATCCTAAGGACAGGTTCTGCTCTCATCTCCAAAAAGCAGATCCGCCACTTGCGCTCTTTTAGGATGGGTGTCGTCAAGGAAGGCCCAGATGTTGCGCTTTTCTCCCATCCTGGTGCACTGGTGAAGCTTGCGGCTTGGGTGGGAGAAGCAGTTGCCGTGCTTGAAGCTGAGAAGGGTAGGCGCAGGAACGATCACGAGGCGCTGGTGCTCGGCTGCCTCGACGAAGTGAGAGGAGTCTATGTCGTGGTCGGCCTTGGCAGCGGAGGTGCTGGTAAGAAGGTTCGAAGCAAGGCAGAGATCAGGGAGCGAGAAAACAAGAAGAAGCGTAAGGCTGCCGACAAGGCTGCGAAGAAGGCCGAGCGAGCCAGGAAAAAAAGGGAGAGGAAGGAGTGGCAACGGGAGATGAACGAGGCAAACGGCATCCTCGACTCCGAGGACGAAGAGGATGATGAGAGCGACGCTACTGAGTCCGAAGCTTCCGACTCGTCCGACTCCGATTCTGATTCAGATGACGAGCTCGTGGAAGCGAGGAAGAAGAGAGGGCATGGTCTGAATCGCTTCGGTCAAGCATTCCAGGAAGTCGTGGAGGAGACCGGAGCGAGAGTACGAATCGACAGCTTCGAGCACAGTGTTGTCGAAGTGAGGAAGGAAGATTTGGCTGGGTTCTTGGAAGCCCTCAGTCTCAGGTCCGTTGTCGGTTGAGACCACGGGTTGATTTTTGTTTTGTGGAGCAAAGGCGTTTCTGCATACGGCGCATGGGTTGCTCAAGGGCAGGTGGTGGTGCATGAGTATCGTCACGACGATGGTCATATTCGGATATTCCAGCTGGGACGAGTAATAGGTAGCTGCACTCATTGTTTTCCAACGCGAAGCATAGTTTCTCGTAGCATAACTTTCATGACCAATTCATTGGGTATCTTATAGATGTATTCCGCATACGTGTCTTGCCTCGCTTGCTTATTCGCAAACATAACTTCCCCATTCATCCTCGTCGCCGCCAATGTACCTCGCCGTCGCGGGCCACGCGCAAAGCTTCCTCGTCCTCCCACTGCCATCCGGAGCGCCAGAGCTCAGAACCTCATTGGGCTTGTCGCCTCTCTCCACCCACTGCACCATCTTCGCCATCGTGTGGTACATCGCCGGCACCTGCGGATAATGCGTCGCAGCACCACAATGTCCTCCGCCAGGCACCATGAACAAGTTCAGCCAGTCGCTGATATCGCCTCCCAATGTCGCAGTACGGATCTGCTCCAAGTGCTCGATCGGCCAGGTCGCAGCGTTGAAAGGATCCGCCCATCCCTGATAGATGAGCAATTTGCCGCCGTGGTCCTTGAACGTGCTGAGGTCCGGGTCGATGGCGTCGATGAGAGCTCCGATGCGGGCGTCGAGATCGCCGACGTCAGAGGCCCAGTTGAAGTGAGAGGCGTTGTAGGTGAGGCTGTCGTAGACGGCGTTCTGGAGGATAGGGACGCTGAATGCTTCTGAGAGATCGCCTTGTTGCAGCGCCCATTCGATTTCGGAGCCGGGCGTGAAGCCTGGGTAGAGTTGCTTGTTGGTTTTGGAGTTCACTGGGCCGGCGTAGATGGACTTGGCTGCGGCGAGCTCGGGTTCCGTGAGGCAGGTTGATGTGTCCGAGGATGTGGAATTGCAGGCGAGGGTGGAGATGTCGAAGACGCATGAGAGAGGGTTTTCGAGGACGCGGTCGGATACGCCGTCGTGTGCGTCGCAGGCGTCGAGGACGGCGTTTGTGGTCAGGTTGAGCTTGGCTTGGGAGAGTTTGCTTGCGTTGTTCTGGTGCAGATGTCAGTGGAAGATGTGGTGAGAATGTCTCGGGGGCAGATTGCTTACTGCAGTGTGCTGCGCGTTCCATAGGAAGCTCAGTGCGAGATGAGAGTACCAGTTTCCCGGGCACCCGGCAACAATTCCATCGAACAGCTCCGGATGGTATTGTGCGAGCGCCATTCCTTGCGCTCCTCCAGTAGAACACCCACTGTAGAACGAATAGTTTGCGTCCTCCCCGTAGTACGCTGCAGTCAAGGCTTTGGCGGATGGGGTGAACAAGCTAATGGCATCATGGATCCAAGCATTGATCTGTTCCTTGTCGTGCAGGTAAGGCAAATACACGCCCGCCTCACCACTGCCGCCGTTGTTGTCAGATGCCCGATGGCCAGAATCGCCTCCAGCTACCGCAAAGCCCATCCCAGAATTCAGTTGTGTCAACATGCCGGAGTAGTCGATCGTCCCAGCCATTCCTCCATTGCCGACAGCCATGAATCGGTCATTGTACTGCAGCCGATCTGGTAGCCAGGTGGCGGCCATCAGGGTATTGTCACCGCTTCCATAGGACACAGACGTGTATACCTCGCAGAACGAGACGTTGTTGAAGGTGTTGGAGACATTCAAGGAGTGGACGGGGTAGTAAGTGGCATTCAAAAGTGTAGCATTGTAGCTACCGAGATCCAAGGATTTTGCGAATGTGGTGCACTCGGGTGTCTCGTGAGGTAGGACAAGTGCCGTTGCCAGAGGCAAGGCTACACTGAGCAATGCAGCGTTTCGCATTTTTTGTTAGCGACGTCGGTCAAACTCTGAAATACAACAATGCATTTCAAGAGGGCACTCAGGCTCTTTTTATGTCAGTGTCGGCCAGTGAAAGCCACCAAGCAAGATCCTTGTATTTTCCGAAGATGCCATGGTAAAGTATAATTGGACTGTCGTTTTCTCAATTGCCGCGGCGGCCGTGCGATCGTCGTAGGTACGCAGAGTCATGATACCGGCAAAAAATACTGGGATGTTGTACAGTGAGGAGATGGTCGCGTGGCACCGTCGTCATTTGCGGCTCCACTTCTCCAGGCTCTCTCCGCATCCATCTGCTGTCGGCGCCGATGACCGGAGCAAGAGCAAGGAAGTTTGTGGTCGGAGGTACTGTAGCATTTTATGCTGTTCCGAGGGACTATGGTAATCCTTCTAAACTCGAGGAAAGAGTGGTAGTTAGCGCTCGCGACATCATTCGCCGAATCCAGTCAGAAGGTTTTCGTTGCAAGAGAAATCTACATGATGCTTGACTGATGTCGATAAGCACTTTCGCGATCCGCATGTCTTGAGTGGACTGAATCTCTTACGCTGCGGAAAACTGGTATCATCATATACACCGTAGATTTATGCTTCCGCCGAACTACCGATGAATGGACACTACTTTTATGCACCAAGCAGGACCGAGCGTTTGTAGATATCGCCTCCGATGAAGGGATCATGTTGATCCCAAACTCAAATCCCATGCTCCTGAAGCATAAACAAAAATGCATTGCCAGGAATCCATTGGAGCGCTTCGCCTCTGCGCTTTCACAGGCCAAGGCCCCTAGATCGGATTATGGATCAATTTGCAAATACAAATGTCGAAGCATCTCGCCTATCGGCTGGTATGCGTACGGCTCGGGGTAGCTTTATCGCCTGTGAAAGGCTCAGGTCTGTCCAGGTTTCGCGTACAAGGACAAGCATCTGTGTACCGCAGGCCTGATACTCGGTAATGGCTTGGCTAAATGTGCAAGCACAGCCGAGAAAACGGCAGTAGTGGCGACACTAGCATTTGTGCCAAACAGGCTTGACTGGCGATGCTCCTAAGAAATGATGGTCTCCGAAAGATAAATGCCATGACGCGCGCAAGAGTGGTGTGTCGGCACAGTTTTGACGCAGGCCTGGGGCATCAACGAGACTTAATCCACCCTAACGGGCAGCGCGCATCGACCGTGAAACGTGGTTGCATATTTCGCATCCATGTCTTATCAATCGCCCCATAGGATATGCGACACCGGTGTCCGTGTTCCCTCGTCGTCTTGCTTTTCCAGGTCTGCGACCATGCCTGGCGTAAAAAGAAATGTTGCGCAGATGAACATCTTCATCCCGAATGCAAGGAAAAATGCCCAGGTTGTGTCGTACGCGTTCAGTGCACTGCCAGCGAAGCATCCGGCGAGGTATGCAATGACGAAAAGTATGCGGCGGTCTCGCGCATGGTTCTTCGCTTGAAAAATGCGTGGGTCTCCGAGGGTGGAAATCTGAGCACAGCGGTAAGCATCTTGCACGAATATAAGTTTGATTTCTGAGGGAACGTACGACTGCGCCAGTGATCATTGTCGTGTTCAGCTCGGCTAAGCCGACGCCAATGGCAAGGCTGACTTGTCCTGCTTGTGCAAAAGACAGTAACCCTACGATAGCAAGTGCACGAGGACCTGTCTCTTGACCCGGTACGCCTGACTGTTCTACTAGTGCTACTACAAGCACCAGCAGTGCCTGGAAGAATGTAGTGAGGAGTAGCCATGATCTTCTTCGCGTGCGAACTCGGTGCGCGAGTTGGCCGAAGATGAAGCTACCGATTATGAAACTGTAAACCGCCAGTTAGTAATTGCGATCGATGCCAATCACGCAGGGCAATAGTGTCTAACGTACGAGCTGATCGATACAGCAATAGTCTGTTCGATCTTGAAGGCAAGATTTTCTTTACTGAATATATAGATGGCGATAAAGAGGAAGTTGCCTGCAAATTGCGGTCAGTAAGTCTTTCTCTTTCCGTGAGGCCTTGAGAACTACACACCCGTCTGCTTCGTAGTGAAGACATGGTAGGTAGTGAAAGTTACTGAATCCAATATGCCCGTCACGACAGTCATCTATCATTGAAATTGTTAGTCTTGATCAGAAATCAGGGACCATGGTTGTTCAGTAGTTCCTCCGACCCTGCGAATAGTATCGTTTGTATTCATCCAGAGACAAGGGTTGCACGGAAATGACAAAATCTCAAGGATGAGCAAAAAGAATATACATACTAGTCTATCATCAGTAACAGTGCAAAGCTCAAGCATTCGGTTGAGCAACTTACCAAATAGTAACTGCGCCTCTAACCACCAGTCGCTCGCGACATCCTGCTCAAAAAGCAACCTCAGTGCACCAGGTCTTGGCTTGTTCAGCAGAACGCGTGCTCCGCTCGAACGACTAGATGATTTTTCGGACGGGGTCGGACAAGCGGATCTTTCTCTTTCAGCCAGATCATCTATTCTGGCGACCTCGGGAGGTATGTCAATGATAGCAGGCTGAGCCATTCGCAATGAAATGCAGCCCGTGAATGCTGTAGTGTTTGGGAAAGAGGGAATGAGAGGGGACTGTAGTATTTAGCTGCTGGCAACGTAGCCAGTCTTGGTTGAACCTAGCCAGTGTGCCATGAAGATGTAGCATGCACGCACGTTCTAAGCTACTCAATGTCTGGGATACTGGCCACGACTGCCTCCTAGGTCCCCTGTGGAGACTGTTTCCGTGCGTTAGAAACGTGATCTTCGAATCACAGGCTAGTAAAGCTATGTCGTCAAGGGAGGCCTGAGATGCGTACAACCTGTGAGACTTTTGGAGCGCTTCGAGCTTGGTGCGCCAATTCTCGCTATGAAACGCCGCTGCTGCACGTCACTCGAGGTGGTGGCATCGCCGCATGATGTCTCCTTCGCTAAGACCACAGTCATGAAACTTCAGCGATCAGCACTCAACAGCCTCAGGGCTTTCATTGAGTTTGCGGTCATGTCGAGCATGATCAGATAACAAGCAAATATTGGCCAGAGAGAAGCAGTGCCGAAGGACGACCGACTCCAGATCGTCCGGGCCGAAGGGGCCACAGCCCGTCCGCGGAGGATCGCTTATCTGTCGCCCCCGTTGTCGACCATTTCATGCGCCTCAACAGCATCAGTAGTTCTCCAGTTGCAATACGCGTTCTCCCTCAAGCCCGTGACGAAGCCATGCCAAGCGTTCAACGCCTGAAAATCTTGCACTGTGCAGTGAGACATGTGGCTGTACGAAACATGTGCTGAAGAGCACACTGGCCAGTAATTTGAAGTCTTTTCAGCGCCTTATCGCCATTCGGCGGGCGGAAGGTGAACGTTGTCTCGGTATCAGAACGTCTTGGCGAAAGGGGCGAGACTGTGAAGCGGTCGGATCAGTGGAGGATTCGGCGGATCATTAAGGATCGTCTGGTTCTACAAATGACGACGTTCGAGCCACGAACACTCTTACGTAGGCGCCTTGGCATATCTTTACACGTGACCGTGACTTCCTCCTGGACCATGGTATTTAGGTCACGTTGCATTTATTATTTGCAGGTAGGCATTTGAGTTATAGCGAAGCGCTCTTGTCCAACGGACTTGCCTGTTTGTATAGTACCATATCTTTAGTCTTCAACCTTGCATGTTCATCTAGACCTCATTCAGCCCTGCACGCCAGTCTTCAACCTTACAAGCTCTGTTCAGAGCTACCATTCCATCAAGTCGCTTGAGCTTGTACACCTTTCTCTTCATCTGAGCTAGACTTCTGTGTCTTACCGTGCATGCCTGCCGCGACATAGTCGGCTGTACTCTCATCGTTCTCGGTTGTGAAGAAGGATAAGACAAGAGCAGATCCAGAAAATGCCAAGGACACGAAAAATACAGTTTTTGCAGCATCTCGGAAAGCCAGTCTGTACGGATGCTGTAACGCCTCTCTAATGGCATTAGTGAGGCCAGGAACGGCATCATAGGATCCCGAGCCTCGAAGCGCATCAGCCAATGCCGCAAGTGAGCCGGCAGGAAGTCCAAGCCCTGTTGCAACAGGATCAATGCGAGGTGGCACTGTCTGATTGAGACGGTTGCTGAGTGCGGCCGTGTAAATAGCAAGGGAGATGGCCGACACAAAGTTACGTGTGCTGCCACTGAGACCACCACCCTGTCCAATTTCCTCTTGTGAGCGCAGAGGGAACATAGATGTTGTGATGGACACCGACTCAACAATGCCCATCGCGTACAGGCCGACAATGAGGAGCCCCATGGTGAGTTGGCGGTTGTCGATATCGACCGCACAAGCTGTCAGACAAGCGACACCAATGATGGATCCTCTGATCATGGCATATTTCGGTCCCGTGAACCAGACAATAGGACCGTGATCTGGGCGAAGACGAAGGACATGGGAGCCAAACCTGCGAGGGTACCGATGTCATACTCGCTAATCTCTCCGCGCCCGTAGTAAATTACCGTGACGATCTGAGGGAACACGAGAGAGAAGCCGTAGTATACGCCTGCAGCGATGCCTGTGTTCCATGCTGCGGACTGGAAGCGAATGTTCTTGAAGAGGTGCAGCGGAAGATATGTATCCCGACCCCGTTTCGAGATGAAGATCTCATATGCGGGCAAGATGCCGAAGAGCGTTACAACGCCGACGATCATCGTGGCGATTACGTTGGCCGACTTCCACGGATACCTCAACCGCACGTTAGCGATGACACGCTCGTAGTTGTAGGAATGATCAGCTTACAAGACACCTCCCCAGTTCAGACCGAAAATGAAAACGGCAAGGCCTCCACTGTACAGCGCAAGCCCAATCCAGTCGAAGTGAAGGAACAAATCTTTCGTCAGCTTCTTGCGATGCAACATGCTGAAAGTGGGTGGGTCTGTGCGAAGACGTCAAGGTCAGTACAAGATGCTAGGTCCGCATACGTGGAAGGAGTCTTACGGTAAAAGAAGTAATCCGAACTGTGAAAATACTCGTGGCGTTTGTGGCAATAAGGAAGTAAAAGCTAAGCGTATGTTAGCGTCACCGAGCAAACAAAGCCCAGGAGTATTCCTTACCAGTTGCGCCGTGTATGCGGGTATGTCAAGAACGTATACGCCACCCTGGCTGCAAGGGGACTGGTCGGTGTAGTCATCAGGTAGCAGTAGGAGTTGGCAATGTATCGCCATCTCATTGGAACGATCTCTGAAACGACCCAGAAAAATGATTGCTGAAAGCCGACCGCGATGCCGATAAAGACCTGGCTGACGATAAGAGTGTTCACATCTTGTGCAACGGCACCAATGATGCTGCCGATGAGTGCAATGATGCTACCAATAATGAAGAACCTTGTTGGCAGTGGTCAGCTTACCGTACGGATATCATGCACATGAAGACCTTACCATCTTCTCCCAAAAATATCGGACAGCTGGCCGACCATGAGGAAAACGATAGCGCCGAGTACGATGTTGGCTAGAGGCACCCAATTGATGTTGGGCGACGGACCGATGTCCTCATTGATCTGAGGTAGGATAGGTGCAATAAGACCATAACCTACGCGCAAGTATCAGTGTGTCGCCTGGCTGTGCGCTTTGGAAATAGTTACTTACCTCCGATACCACCCATGAACGCAACACCTATCGCGAACAATGTGCCGATGTAGTTGACGGACAACCAATATCGCTTCTCAAATCTGTCGGCATTACGGCCCATGGCCTCTTCTCCTCTGTCATCTGTTTCACGGTGCTCATGATTGGCTCGTTCAATTCGGTCGCTCCCAACTGAGCCAGATCTGTGTTCAAGATGAGCAACGTCGGGCTTGTCCGCGTGTTCGGCCATATTGGCGAAAGCGTCGGTAACTCAGATGCGCAGTATACGATTGTTGATATGAGCTGGTTGCCAACAAAAGCTATCAAGGTCTTGTCGAAGATACAGAACAGTATTCGATTCAGAAATTCTGCAACCAGTGGCGATCTACTATCACATATAACTCTACTCGGACGGAATGAATCTTTGTGGACATACGGCAGTGCACCGATGGCTTGCTTCGTCTGTCCATAATACGCCGATATTTGTTCCGAGTGAGAGTTCCGAGTAAGCGGCTGATCGATTACAACTTCCCAAGTCTGCGGTGATCCAATTCTGAAGCTAGGAACATCTGAAGCAACTCGAAGCGCCGCAGCAATTGGGAATCCCCAGATCAGCCCAGCACCATATGTAACTTACCGGTCAATGTAGCAACAAAGATGAGTAGCTTTTCTCACAAACTCAGAGGTAACGTCAGTAGGCGAGTGTGTGAGATCGGAAAGGCCAAAGTAGCTTCTCCAGAACACGAATTAAGAGCTTCCACATCTTTTCCCAGAGGGCGATTTTTGGGCGGAAGCAGCGGCTCCAATGGCACCATTTGCATCCGCGGTGTCAAGCAAGACTATGATGACTGGGGATTCCCCGAATGGAGTGGCGACGAGATGTTCAGAGCGATGAAGAAGGTATGGTCGGGAGCTACAGCTATTAAGAGTGCATATTGGCTGACAGTATGCCAAAGGCAGAAGGCTTCCAGCCCCAGGATTGGTTCCCTCACAACCCGGACGCTCACGGGACAGACGGTCCGCTTCACATCGAACCTGCACCAGTCTATCCGATTGCAGATTGCTTTTTCGAATCTTTCCAGGATAAGGGACTTCCTTACCGTCCAGACATTTTCAGTTCTGGTGAGACAGCCAACGGAGGCGGCCATGCGATGAGGAGCACTTTCAATGGTTCCCGCACGACCGCAGCCGACTACATCACCAAAGATCAGCAAAGATCAAATGTGACGATCATGTGCGATGTCACAGTCGACAAGGTCATCATCGAGCGTCGACCGAAGAACTCCCTGCGAGCTACAGGCGTGGAGTACTTAGACAACAGCGGCAAGAAATATCAGGTCAAGGCCAAGTATGAAGTATTGCTTGCAGGAGGAACTTACAACTCCCCCAGTATGCTACTTCGTTCTGGTATTGGACCAAGACAAGACCTTGAGAAACTCAAAATACCCGTATGCGTGGACTTGCCAGGCGTTGGCAAGAACTTGCAGGATCATCAGCTTATCTTCACTTACTACGAGGTGAACAAGCCTGGCCTTACAGATGATGAGCGGGTCAACCACGATCCCGACGCTTGGGCGAATGGCCTCAAAGAATGCCCGGCTGGCCGGCCACCTTTCCCTTTGGTGCCTTTGGCTTTGCTAGATTGAGCGACAGGCTTGATCGGGACGTCCCAGAATGGCGCAACAAGCAGCGCGAAGAGGGTCTCACCGAAGCGCAGCCCAACTGCGAATTTTTCCACACCGTGTGCTACGGTGGACCGCCAAAGTACACTGATTTCCCGAAGCCTGGAGATTTCGCCCTTGCCATGTGCGTATTCCTCTGTGGTCAGAGATCTCGAGGATATGTGACCATCAAGTCAACTAATCCATTCGAACCTCCGTTTGCCGATCCATGCTATCTCTCAGACAAGCGGGATTTGCTCATGCTGTCCGAAGGCGTTCGATAGGCCAACGAGGTTGTGATGGAGGGCAAGGGCACCAGAGATGTGATCTCCGGCTCCTGGCCGCGCGGTGCGACTCACTATAAGAAGAAGACGAACGAGGACTGGCACGAACATGTGAAGAAGTATGCATCGACTTCATACCACCCTGGTGGAACCTGCAAGTTGGGACAGGATGATGATCCGCTTGCTGTTGTCGATAAGTACCTGCGAGTCCGTGGAGTCAAGGGTCTGCGGGTTGTTGACTGCAGTATCATGCCATTACTGATGAGCGGACACAAGCAAATGCCTGCATATGGTATTGCAGAGAAGGCAGCTGAGTACATCATGCAGCACAACAACCACAGAAGCGCTGGGAAGAATAAAGGCTCGTCGGGTCTCCAGCAGGGTGCACGTCTGTAGTTTTTGTATGCTCTAAATTGTAACGAATTTGATGGAAACGTTGTACTTATCTGCGATAACCATGAAAATGATATTCATCATTTTGGATGTACGTCAATGCAACACAATCTCGCATCTCAATAATTGCGACAGCATATTGACGATGCCATGTCAACCGCGTCGTTCAGGTGTGTATGGAAACTTGGCCTGGGATGACAGTGACCGAGTAGTGGCAAGTGCGGTGCGTATTCCTCCTAATCGTTTTATACTCAGAACTTCATGTACATCTATCTAAAGCTTTGGCTTCGCCTGTGAGGGAGGAACCATGTCAAGCCAAGAGAAATCCTGGAACACGATCAGTAATTTACAGACTATGATCGAACTGGGAGAACACTTACCATGGGTAGATCTGATTGTGAATTAATGATAACATTGATCACCACAGGTACCCGGGCGCGATATCCCTTTTCCGTAGCCTCTCTCAATTCTTCTGGAGTACGCGCCTCCAGGCCGATGCCACTCGCCATCTCGGCAATCTTTTGGTAGTTGGTTTGATAGCCAAGTGACCACGCAGTGAGACCCTTTCCTTCTGTGGTGCTTCCAGCAATGGTATTCTTGCGGCGCTGACTATATTGCTCGGCGGAGTCGGTGTCGCCACGGTAGAGCCCGTTGTTGTTCATGACGAAGATCAAGACATCCATATCATATCGCGCCATTGTCTCGACTTCCATACCTGAGAAGCCAAAGGCACTGTCTCCTTCTATGCATACAATCTTCTTGCGTTCGGTTTTGCCTGCAAGTCCTTCGGCTCGAGGGAAATTACTGCCTGGAAGATGGCTTTAGCTGACATAGGTCACTTGAAGTCGATTCACTGTTGCTGAGATGTATCACAGCAATCAGGATCCGAACACTAATCCACAACAATACCGAACGACGCAATATCGATCTCCGCAAAACTTTTGCGTCAGATATTGGTGGCTAGATCTAAACTCTGAAGCACCGAATGATTCTTTGCATGTGAGCAGAGTAACGTCGATGCCCAGGAAAGCATTCCTAAGCGCATCAAGCAGGAAGCAGCAGTCAGTACCACAAGGCGGGATAAGAGACAAGCTGTGGATAAGCACATGATGTGCATAGGATCAACGGCATATCAGCCCTGGCGCGGGGATAATTTGGGTTCGAGGTGGCATGGTGGGGTGCCAGCACGGCATTTCAAAATGGTATTGCGGTTCGAGCAATAATCTACACTCGATCGGAGTGCCAACACCCAAAAATCCGTGACGACTAGGCTGACATTTCTTGTGTAACGATCCGCGATCCTTTTGTGTTGATCGTTGAAGACACACGACGCTGACAAACGACTCTCTCTGCATCGCGGCTTGAAACAATGTCTGCGTCCCAAGTCCACATAGCAGGTGTAGGGATAGCAATTTCTTCACGAAATGATCTTACCAACGGTGCCATTGAAGCAGGCACAAGAGCCTTGCTTGATGCAGGGATCACATATGCGAAAGTACAGCTGAGTGTAGCCTACTTACTACAAGACATTCAAGCACGCATACCTCAAGAATGCTTCAAAGTATTTGGCAGACAGAAAGCACCCATCTGTTCGATGGACAGTAATTCAGCTTTACCAATGTTGGCGCGATGCGTACGAATCGGACAGACTGACTGCGCAATTCTCATTGGGCTTGACAAAGTAAGGAACATGTGACCGTCGCCATGATCCAAACAATCTGACAGGTCAACTAGGGAGCTGCAGAGCGGAACGGAAATGGCACCAAGGTATGGCTCTTGATATATCCAAAAACGGCCACATCTTTGGCTTATGTGGCAAGAGAGTCATTAACATATTCCAGATCGCCACAGTTGCTGTCATCCTCATTTCTGACCGATTTCTCGTCTCGCACGCGTTCCTAAAAGACTCAGCCGTGCACGTGAAGGCTTGCACATTGGCAGCGGCAGGGAAGGGTATTCGTTCTTCAGTGGACACTGCGTTGAAACAAGCCGGAGTAAAAGCTGGAGAGATCCAGCTGTTGGAAGCGCAGGGATCAATTTCAACGGCGAATAAGAATATGCTGTTGTGCGGTATCAACGTCGAGCGGACACCCAGGCAATTAGAAACTCTGAAGGAGTTCAACACAACCGCACTAGCTAGCTTGTGCGGAATCGGTGAGTTGCAAAGCAGAGTGGCAATGACGAGAGTCGCGCTGATTTGTTCATCCATAGTCTGGCGGTTGCGTGGCTGGATGCCTGAGCAGAACTCCCGACTGCAGAATTGCTTGCAGCATACTTCATCACATGAAGGCCAGACAGTGACAGTAGTGCTGAGCCGCTCTGATGGACAGGCTACGCCAAAGTATCAAGACGTACAGCATTTGTGCGATGGCCGGGAGCGGCTTGGGTACAATCTTGCAAAGGAGGCGATACGAAATATTGGATGGAGAATGCAAGGTGTGACGTCGAGAGAGGGAGATAGAATGCCCCTCTTGGAGGCAGCCGAGCTTCAACGCAACAGGCGAGGTAGTGATCGCGCGGCATTAGCAAGGCTGTAGGGTAGTGTCGAAATGATCAATAGATGATGTTATGAAGTATCTAGCCAATGAACAGTGACCAATCAGTTTCACGCCAGGTCTGCCTCGAGTTCTTGTCTCCAGGTCGGAGGAGGTAAAAAAGGCATCCCCGCGTGTTTGTGTCCACTTTCTTAGTGACCATCCTGCGGCCCGGCCGGTAACAGGACGTAAACTCATCGGGTATGTTGTAGATGGACATGACTCAGGGTCATGCAGATGCTGAGGCACAAGAGGTGAATTCTGAAAAAGATAGATATAGGTCATTCTTAGGGGCTCTCTTCAAGAGCGAATCGATCATTCGTGCATTATCGGTCCCTACATAAGTCAGCAGCGTAAGCTCTCAATGTCCGAGAGTCGCCCGGTGCTGCTCGTTGACCCTATCGCCTACCGACTTGTTCTCTGTGATAATTCCTCGCAAGTCTTCTATCTCATGCTCGACAAGCCGACGTAACGGGAACCCTAATTTTCCTCTACTGTATGCGTCTTCGTAGTGCCCGGGATGGCAATAAAGCCTTGCGCGGCCACCTAAGCAAGATTACGAGTGTAGGATAGTACCCTAGTATGCGTCGTACTATGTCATGAAACCAGTGCGAGCTAAAGGAGGATAGTGTTACGATAACGTGTCAGACAGGTCTTAGAGTTACGCTCGTGTGCGTCACCTGGGGACCGCTCAGTTGGAAACAAGACTTGACCTCACTGAGCGACGGCACAAGGCACGTGACACTGATCAGCTTGATCAATACGCTTAGCATAGGGAAGCATGTGCTCAGTGTTAATGAATCGGACTGCATCGTTGTTGCGACCAGGGTCAATACATGAATGAAGCTGGTGCAGCGGATTATGTACCATATCCCGGAATACACCACTTCACTGGGATTTACGTTATAAGTCCATAATCGTTGGTGGGAGTTACAAAATGAGACACCTGCTATACAAAGTACAAATCTGAAGCCATGATTTCAGGGTCTACTCTGTATATCTCTAGCATGTATATTTCAGGTCGAAGGAAACCGTTGGGATCCGTTTGAAACCGGCCGGCACAACGTATGTGACGTTGTAATAGTAATGAGAATAAATGGTAGAACCGTACGTGGTAGGGAGTAGCTCGAGTCCAGGAGCTGATGCATTGACCTCCAAGCACGGGAGATGGGAGAAGCCAGACACGACATTCCCAGCTAGATTCCACGGTGGGGGAATGCCAACGATCATGAATTGGAAGGAGTCAGATCCAGCCTGAGTAGCGTTTGGATACGAGATGACAAGTTTGTTCGCAGTCGCCACAGCTTTGACAGTCGAGGCCGTAGGGTACAGACTGAAGAAGCCGTTGTATGGATATGGCTCATGGCTCGGGTCAGACGCCCAGTGCACGATGGCTGGAACGAACTGCTTGCTTCGGACTGTGGTTTCGTCTTGCTCGATCCCGCCAGCCATGAGGGATCTGCTGACCCAAGAAGTGGCATACCTAGTTCCCGAGCCATCGAAATTCTCTCGAATAGTCTTGTTAATGGTGCGGTCGCTTGTTGGAGCCCTCGTAAGAGATTCCAATACAGATGGCGGCATGCTCTGAGCAACGGTGGACATAACGAGTGCCATCGAAGCACCTTCTGCAGCGTCATATTCCACATTTACTTGTCTCAGGTTTGGATATGGTGCTTTTGATCTACCAAGTAGACCCCAGAACCAAAGAGGTAGTATTGCGCTGTCCGAGTCGAGTCCCGAGAGTTGGCACGGTCGTAAGGACCGGCTAGGTTACCAAGATAGGCATTGTATTGAATGGCGATCTCCTTCCACAATTCTTCAAGCATCCACGGTGCCTTGCCAGTAAGAAATTGGTGTTTGGGGCCGTACTTTATGCTGATGGCGAGTGCTCAGATGTCGACGCCGTAATAGGTAGGCGCGTTGTATTCGCCGAAAACGTTGGAGCCTGCTGTGAACAGCTTGTAGATATCAGTCGCATGGGTGTTGGCAAATTCGATCAACGTTTGGTTGTTCTTGCGTGCTCCGACCCATCCTACCGTGAATGCTCGCATCAGTCCTGTATTTGTATAAGCCGTGACAAGGTTGTCGTCGCCAGTCCCGTTACGACGCATGGCACCAACAGCCTGCACTTCAAGTGCGTGGACAATTTTGTCTACCAGCTGTAGGCCAATGAGATCGGAAAACTCCTCCACAATTTGAATGAGCTGTGTCCCAATAAATTCTCGCCAGTTGGGATCATATGAGCCCTTCGCGGTGTCAGCTTTGTATCCTCTAATGGCTTTCTTTTCTACTCACATATATAACCGGAGTATAAAGTGGCGAATTGGGTGTTGGATTAGGTTCTAGAGATGGGTCAATCCTGTCACAAACGGGAAAAGATATATTCTCACCATCGGGGCACAGCTTCCAAGTACCGTACCAGGGTGCGGTGAAGTTGTCGGTCATCTGGTTGGCAAGGCTATACCTTTTGTTAGTATAGAAATTTGAGAATCAGACTGGAGATACTCGCATGTTGGTTATTGCTTCCTTAGCGTTGTCCAGATCGTTGCCTTTGTTCCTATAAAGCAATCCTGGAACGTACCAAGAAGTGAAGCGCACACTCCATGGTCCGTTATCCTGGTAGATGATATACTTGTACGATTCGTCAAATCTAGCGTCGTTGAGAGCCATGGAGTAATCGAACAAGCTTTGTGCATCTATGAGCTCACGGTCAGTGTATCTTGCTTTTAAGAACTCACGGTCGTGGCCGTACTTGGGGAAAGTCCTGTCGTCAAGCTCGTAGAGGACGAGCATGTTGCTACGCAAGCAGTGACAAGCAGCTTGGTGAGCTGCATCTTGCTAAAGCTTGGGTTTCTTGTCGATTGCTACTGAGAGCTGAATACCCGTATGACTGCCTTGCAGAAATTGGATGTTCGCTCTTCAAAAGGTTTCCGTCCGGCTGTCCCAATGCTACCATAGTCTTGTGAGTATTGTAACCCACCCCGTTTATCCAGCTACCTAGGATCTCTAGTAAGCGCCTTCCAACTTCCCGATTATGATCGTCCTGGATTCCTGGTAAAGCCAAGAGGTTAGAAGCCCGACAAGCTCGGCAATGTACAAGGCATATTGAAAGATAAGGATTCTTATCAGCAAACCCCGCATAGGATAAATGTCGATTGACTCGCACTGTTCGTATAGGCTGAACGTCGTTGACGGAAAATACCCATGCAATTTCCTCTGCTTTGATAGCTCCATTAGCTTCACCGGCGGTGGCTTGTCTCTGTGCTACGGTAGCGGCCCTTGTCAAGATTCCGTGTTACTGTAGCGGTCTTTATCAACGTTACATCAACAAAAGTACTGCCATTCGCGATACCGCGATCGACTTTCTTGAGGCCTGAGCTATCGTTGCCGGTGAGTTATCGTTGCCAGCCTCAAAAAGTTGTCTCGGTCACTTCCCTAGTAGATAAGTTGCAGAGTTCGCTCCCGAACTCGTCCAGGCTCTTCACGCACGCCAAACATGTCTTTCTCTGTGGAACCTCTCACGCTTGATCAGACTCTCGCGGGTCGAAACATATCTCGGAACTCAGGCGTAGTAGTGCTAAATATAGTCCTTTCCATTGTCCAGCTTTCCAGTTATGCCACTGGGTACGATGGCTCCATGATGAGTGAGTCAGATTGCCGCAGGAGAAGAACTGGTGTAGCGCGATTGCTAAGCGTTGCATAGACGGTTTGCAAACCCTTGATACCTGGCAGGCATATTTCAACAACCCACAACCCGGAACATTGGGAATGTAAGAGATCCTCGATGACTTTTTGCGTTCGGGGTCAAAAGATCACGCTGATGCAGGAATTCCAGCCTCAACGCCATTCAGAATATAGGGCAACTGGCTGCCTTACCATTCTGTGCTTGGGCTTGTGACGAGATGGGCCGTGTGCGAAGTCTATCCCTGGGTGCTGCGATAGTCCTTTGCGGTGTGGTGCTCCAAGGTGCCGCACAGAATACAGGAATGTTCATCGCTGCTCGAGGGGTTCTAGGTTTCGGGCTAGCTTTCAACATAACAGCAGCACCAATCCTGTTGCTCGAATTGGCCTATCCTACGCAAAGATCGCCTATGGTCAGCATCTACAATGCTCTCTGGAACTTAGGAGCAATCGCCGCGGCCTGGATCACCTATGGAACATTTTCCTTGGGAAACAATTGGTCATGGAGGATCCCATCGATCTTGCAAGGCCTCGTAAGCGTCATCCAGCTCGGATCCTGCTTTTTCCTGCTCGAATCTCCTCGATGGCTTATCTCTGTCGGCAAGGAAGAGAAGTCAAGGCGGATCATCGCAAGATATCATGCGAACGGAGATCATGCCGACCCACTAGTTGACTTAGAGATCGAGGAGATCAAAGTCGCTCTTCATCTTGAAGTAGAAATGGCGAAGAACTCGACATGGTTATCCTTTTTGAAGACGAAAGGCAACCGCAAGCGCCTTCTCATCATCTTGTGTGTCGGCTTCTTCTCCCAATGGAGTGGCAACGGATTGAACTCCTACTATCTCAGTATCGTATTGGACAGCATTGGCTACACTTCCTCGAAAACGCAAAGTCTTATCAACGGTCTGCTCCAGATATGGGCACTCTTGACAAGCCTGTTTTTTGCTCTTTTGGTCAACAGGTGTGTGCAAGATTCTAAGCGATGTTTGGTTCGGGTTCAATGTTTCGATAAGCTGATTCATCAAAAGGTTTGGACGCCGAACGCTCTTTCTAGCGTCAACAGGCGCTGTACTTCTGACTTTCGTTGGTTCGTGATCCCTACGACATCTTAATAAAGGCACTGTGCTAACCATCGAGTAGTCTGGACAGCGCTTCAAGCAACATATGATCGACAAACTGCAAACGGCGGAGAGGGGAGCCCTGGTGTTGCTAGAGGCGTTCTAGCTATGATATTCCTCTACAGTCTAGGGTACAACATTGGCTGGAACCCGCTTCAAGTTACCTACGTTGTCGAGATACTGCCGTATCATCTTCGTGCAAAGGCAAGATTGAAATCCATCTCATCGTAGGATTCGAATATTAACACTGTTCCCTAGGGCTTGGTTCTCTACAATCTTTTCGTCGCCGCTGCTCTGGTATTCAACCAGTACGCAAATCCCATCGCACTCGATAGTATTGGATGGAAATGTAAGTTCCTCACCTTCTGCTAGATAGATAGAGAGCTCACGGATCTCTAGATTACGTCGTGTACGATGTATGGATATTCATCGAGTTAGTCATCGTCTATCTCCTTTTCCCCGAGACCGGAAACATGTCTTTAGAGCAGACTGCTATATCCCTTGACGGGATCGACGCTGCTAATGCTATTGTAAAGGGGATTAGTAAGGAGGTAAGAAAGACACCTACCGATACTATAAGAGAGAAGACATGAGAGGGTTAGAATATACTAAAAAGATAGGAAGACTCCTAGGGAGTTTATATTGGGCGGTTATTAGGATCTGCTGGTCTGCGCATGCGCGACGTTTGAGGAGCGCTAAGACCTCGTCCTTCGCGTATGTGAAGCGAGTGACCCTGCAGGTCATTATACGAGGGTTCGCACATCCCGATATTCATTTGGGCGAATCGCATTAATCTCAATCACTATGTGGTGTTTAAACGCACTTCGGAAAAAAAAAAAAACAATGTCTTTCCGTAAATGCATTCATAGGCTAAATTCCGCATCTTGCACATATTGCACGGCTTTCTATGGTCGCACTTAGCGTTGATAACGTCAGCTGAGCTTTCGGCCTTCAAGCATTCCATCGGGTTGTAGGAATTATGCCAACCAACCTTCTGCTTCCGCCGATAACGCTGTAGACAGGTCTCGATAGAGCGACGCCGTTCTCGCTCATCTCGACGAGGCTGCGCTAAGGATAACGTAAACGGCGGGGAA